>JABSTQ010001629.1:5000-38515 GCA_013358835.2 Ixodes persulcatus | reverse complement strand
CTCAAAACCAAGGCAAATACCTCTAACGGAATGTATTCTGGTTAAAAAAAAGGTGTGAAGAGAACGCGACGCAATAGTGAAAATCCTCTCTGTTTCATAATTTATTTCTCAGTACTCGTACAAGATAAAAAACAAAACTTCGTTTAATTTGGAGGCAATGAAAGGTTATACACGTAGTAGTATTTTAAAAGCGATACTAAACATAGTTGACTCAAAAACAAATCCGCAATTTAGGTCGCAGTTGTTCGCGAGGCATGTTTGGGGATTTTTACAAAGATTGGAGCGACGAATAATAAATAGTAGTTATAATGTCGTTTTACCTTCTTGCATATATATCACAGTAAAAAAGATAGAACCTCTGTTTTGAATACTTTGAGATTGAGAGTGATTCAAAAAACGCCACACACGACAATCGTCAAAACCTCGTCGTTCTTTCCCGCTTCTTTTGAGATTGTTTTTCTCGAAACTAAACATGTCAGGCCATTAAAATAAAAAGGATTGTTCTTCTTGGAACATGCGCCACAAAAATAGAAAGTTGAAGCAAAATAAAAAACACGACTGCCTCTGGGTTGCCTGAATCCAAATGAAACCGCCATATATATATTCTGGTATTTTCGCTCACCGCCTTCCGGAAAAGAAATGTAGTTCTCACATCTGGAAGCTCCACTCTGTCTAAGTTCGCCGGTGCCAGGAAGCAAGACAGCAAGATCAAGGCGGGAGAACGAGACAGTGTTAAAGTCAACACTTTGACGAGCACGTCATACTCTCGATGTCATCCTACTTGCTGTCGGTTCTGTCGAAGACTGCTCGGCGTTTTTGATTTCATCAGCATAAGTCTTGAGTGTGCTCCCCCTAGATGGCACAGCAGAACAGCGAGTGCACGTCCCTCGGGGCCACTGGGATGTTTCCCTGCATGACTGCTATGACGTTCTTCTTTGTCTTGTACGAAATATTCGATGAGTGCCGTAGGCGAGAGATACAGAGCTACCACGAGCAAGCCGTTGTCGACCTTGGCGGCACACGATTTACCAACTTCGTCTGAAGTGCCACAGTGATAAGTGGGTACAGCACAGACCCGTATCCATGTACTTGGAGAACGAGTACACCATGTTTTCATACGTGCCTCTCTGGGATTAATGAATGGTGATATTACTTGCCTGCACAAAGGTAGCTGGCATCTCCCCTCCCCCTCGTTTTCCTTCCTCCTCCTCCCCTCCCACTCCTCCTTCATTCCCCTCCCGCCCTCTCCTCCTCCATCCTCCTCCTCCTCCCCTTCTCCTCCCTCCTCCTCCTACCTCCTCCTCGTCCTCACTCCTCCTCCTCCTCCTCCCCTCCTCGTGACGTCAATCGTGGCGTCACGGTGACGTCATTATGGGAAACGTCCCATAATGCAACGCGCGGGTAACGAGTGACACCCGAGCGTTTCATCATGGGAAGTTTCTCATAACGCAACGCGCGGGACCCTCGCGATGTCACTCGTGACCCTTGTGACGTCACTCGTGACGTCACGTGTGACGTCAATATGGGAAACGTCCCATAATGAAACGCGCGAGTCACAAGTGAGACCCGCGCGTTGCATTAGAGACGTTTCCCATAATGCAACGCGCAGTTACGCCGACGGCGACAGCGACTCCGCTCAAGCCGGAAACGGGCGCCTAAGAGCTGCGCTTTAAAAACAATTTGTTTTTTCATAATCTGTTCGACTGAAATTTTCTTATCGTTCTTGAATGATCGATACGATTTGAAACATAATTAGGTAATTATATGCAGTTGCTTTTGGCAATGCCTGTCAGATCATTAACAATTTTGAAGAACCTCATGCGAAAAGAAAATTTTTGTGTCTTAAAAGAGGTTCTCAAACAAGAACCGTTTAGTCTTCTTTATCTTATTGTTTTTATTATATTTCCATGCTACAAATCTCGCGGCACAGTTTCGAAGTTTTTCACACTTATTTACATGGTACTTCTGCGGCGGATCCCACAAAACATATGCATATTCCAGTGAAGGTCTTACTAAACAGCAACAGACAGTCTCGTTTAGTTTGTGCGGAGCCCAGAGTAAAATTAAAATGAGAAAATTAAATGTGTGCCTGGTTTTCTTGGCAGCTTGACTGATATGAACATTAAAAGAAAGGGTGCTTGACAATGTAATGCCCACATATTTAACATCAGTATTATTACTTAATTCCCGATCATTAAAAAGGTTTCGTTTCCTCACAAAATTGACTTCCATACACTCTTCCACATTCAAACCCAACTCCCAAATGCTGCACCAGTCCAATATTTTATCGAGATCCGATTGTAAAAAAAAAAAAAAAAACCTGAATCCTGAACACTGTATACCTTGATGTTTAAATCACAATCGTCCGCAAACAGCCCCATGTAAGAAATATTGGCCAAAGATAGGTCATAAATAAATACAAAAAATAAAATTAGTACCAGAAGTCACATCAACAGCAAGGTATACAGCAAGGCACGCCACAAGTCACATCAACAAAATCTGAACTTCCAACAAATCTGAACTAACCATTTATGACCACACACTGCCTTTTCCCGAAAAAATAGTTAGCAATTCAACGATATATGTTTTCATTAAGGTTAAGGGAGCTGAGTTCGCGTAGTAGCAAGGTGTGAGACACTTTATCAAACACCTTGCGCAAATCAAGAAATCTGGCTTGCGATTCTGCTCCCCCCTCGGAAGTTGAAACCAAGTCATCATAAAGTTTTATTAGCTGCAGTGCGTGGAGCATGAGTGGCCCTATATAAAAGCGTGTTGAATAGATGAAACCTATTTATATGTATTGAGATGTCTTACAACATTGCTATAAACTATATGAGAAGGGAAAAATATTCACCAACCAATTCCTAAATCTGAAGGGGCCTTACGATTTGGAACCAACTCGGTTCCTTCAGCAGGGGCGACTGTGTACGTTCAGGAGAAGCGTCTTCTTTTAAAAGCGCGTATGAACGTTGACTCGAAGCATTTTCTTCCTATTCTAAGAATTTTTTTTTTCATTTTCCTTCATCACGTGGCGTAGTCCGTTGTGGTATACCGCAGATAAATTGACAAGGCACCTGTTTCCTGGTGTGGTCTGAACATGCCATTTATGGCATGTTCAAGCCTCGTTAGGAAACATCAACAGATAAGCCTGTTTCCACGCTTGGACGCCATCTGCCACGCCCATGGCATCGCCCTCCCAAAAGAAAGAGCACGTACAGGCTTTCGTCTATAAGATTCCCTGCGCGAATTGCTCCGCCACCTACATCGGTGAAACAAAACCCTTCTTTGAAAGATTCGGCCAGCATAAAAACGACGTGCGCTAATTCAACCACGAGCGCGGCGCTGTCGCTGAGCAGTGCGTTGTCAAAGATCACCAGATGGATCGAGAAAACATCCATTCTCGCCATTGAGACTAACCCTCAGCAGATACTTCTAGTAGAATCATGGCATATTCAAACCACATCAGGAAACATCAACAGGTGCCTTGGCAATTCACCTTAGGCCTACTCCAACGGACTACACCACGTGACGAAAGAAAATAAAAATTGCAATTCACCAAAACCTATTAGAACCGGAAGAAACTGCTACGAGACAATGCTCATACCCGCTTTTAGAAGCTACTCGTCGACGGAACGAGTCGCCTGTGATACGGTGGCTAGAAAGGGAACTGTCAGAATAGCGCAGCTTGCTGCGTGTGCGGCGGCGCGCTGGTGTATCATGACGACGATAGGTGGCAGGCTCATCGACCTTGAGATGCCAATTGCAGACGCCACGCCAGGAGAGGCTCGTTCCCGTAGCCAGAAATGCTCGTTTGTGGGGCTTTTCCTGGAAAGATTGCCCCATGTGTCCACACTACGGCAATGGTAAAACAGCAAACACACTGCTTTGTTACCGGATACACCATGGGGTACGTTTCTTCGAAAAAGAAAGAGAAGAAAGCCTTCCTTTTGGCCGTTGCCGCCGACGACGACGACAACGACAAAAGCGTCGGCAGGTTTATTCTTTTGTTATGGGAATTACAAGTTCGAGATCAACATAATTTAACTTTCAAAAGTATTTTAAGGAGCGCATATCGCACGCGGTACTTCCTCGCGGAGAAAGTAAGCACCCGAAGTGCAGTGGACGCGAGCGGACGAAACATCTCAGTTTTGACAGCAGCGCCACCGCAGCATCCTGACACCGAACCTGACATCTTGACACCTCCTCCTCTAGCCACTGTACCCATGACAGTTCCTCCTTTATACTTTCTGTACCTAGCAAAAACACCCTCGAAGAGCCGTCAGCGCCCCACTTGTGGCGACCGCTTGAAAGCGCTATCTTAACAGGGTTCAACATCATAATTATTATCTGACGGGATAAGCGTCGTCTGCTTTCGCGTGGTTTGCGCGCTTTGTGCCCGGCTTTCGGTATGGTCTGCATTCGCTTCGCCACGAAGCTTTGTTGAAATGGCCTACTTCTGTGTTATCTTACACTGTAGTTCAGAGTCAAATTAAATAATCTAAAAAGCGCAAAATAAACACATACAGTGCGAGCAGGCGCTTTTAATCGCCGCGCCAACCTCTCCTATTTGCCTTAGCTCACAAAAAAACTAGTGATTTCAAGTAGACCGTACGCTAGAACTCCGATTTGCAAGCGGGAGCTCGTGCAGTCACTTTGAAGCATGAATTGAGTACGCGCCCGCTGGGGCTCGCTATCCGCTGCGTACGGTCTACTAAAAGTCTATATTGTGCTCGCTTCCGCTTTTAGTTCGAGCTTCGTAACCGTATATACTTAAAACAAAGTAGACGTTGTTCATTTGAGGTTGAGTTGGTGCTCGCCCGCTAGCACAGCTTTTGTGACTTCGATTTAGCCGTAGCGCCCTAGGACTGTCGGCGACCTAGGGCGATGATGATGATGATGATGATACAGCGGCTGCTTCCCCTTTATAACGGGCGGGCTTGATTAATCGTGTTCAAGCCTGGGGAGTGGGGCGGGGGGGGGGGGGGGGGGTAATTCAGCGCCCCCGTGTTGTGTTTGATGCCACCAATCTTTCAGTCGTCTTTCGTCTGCTCGATGGTCTTCCCTGAGGCCCCAGTATTATTGGCACTCGCGCTTGTTGTCGAGATGCCCCGCGCTGTCACTAGAGGTGGGACAGCTCCGTGCAGTTGGTTCGCTTCTTAGTGGGAGAAATGGCAGATGGTGGGATTCCCCAACAATGAAGTTTGATGTGCTCCGCTGTTTCGCTGTCAACCTCGCATACTCGGCGCACAGTTGACTGCATATTAGTGTAGAAGCGCTTTTTGTATACCAGTGTGTGCAAGGCCCCCGCACGAGCCTCGAACAATAGGCGGCTGCCCAAGCTGCTGTCGTATAGCTGCGTCTCTGCCGTAGTTTTCTCTTTTAATTCAGCATGCATTGTCAGGGTCCAATCTCTCCGGGCAGCCTCAAACCATTGCACATTCTACTGTTCCCGCACCCTCTTACGCACCAGAGTCTCCCATTCGCTTTCCGTGGTCGCTTCCGCCAACGGCTATGCAGAGAAGTCATATATGTATATACGAAGAGCCTCTTGGCCCAGCGTTACCGGTCTAGGAGTCGAGGCCGCCCGTCGTAGGAAACCTTGCTTGTCGCCTGTCTCGTTTCGAAAGACGACCAGCCCAGGTCCCCCTGCACTGCCTCATTCGCCACCATGCCATGGCGCGCTTGGCGCCCCACTTCTCGCTGTTTGCGCTCCAAGGTGGTTCTCACGTCCCCTGGTACACACACCACTGCGTTGGCGAGTGTCAAACCTGTCACCACCACCGCCTTTCACATTTCCCGGCTCACTATAAATCCGTTACAGCTCCACAGGCTGCGCTTACGGAGGACGTTAGCTCTGCGTGTGGCGGATTGGCGAAGATGAACGTAGTGATCTTTCAGATAGTCTGCCTCGTTGCACAACTCAACATCTAGGTACTTATACTTGTTCAGTGCCGGTAGTACGTCAACGCCCAACCTAAGGCTATCAAGCTTATCTCTCTCTCGACCCTATTAGAGCAGCAGTGCCTGGTGGCAAAACGTTGTACTGGCAACGATGGTGGCGGCCCCTTGCTTTCCTCCTCTTCCGCCAGGCACTGAAGGAATAGGGGACGCATCGCCCCCAGTGAAGGAACGGAGATGGTTCCGAAACGAAGGGCCCCTTCACATTTAGGGATTGGCTGTGAATTTTTTTTTCTTTCTCAGCATTTGATCTTATTCAGACAGACGTCTGTCAAACATGTTCACTTTTATGAACTATATGCTCTAAAATGTTGCAACATGTGCAGCTCAGTGAGATGAGGCGATAATTATTTACATTGTGTTTTGATCCGGGGTTATGGATTAGCGCAGCACGCGTCATCTTTAATTGATCCGGGAGTATACTCTGCTCTAAGGATGATAGCTGGGCTAGTTGTTAATCGTTGTACAAAATGGAATAAAACAGCTGTTTTATTTCATTATGTACACTTTTTTCTAATGATTCACAAACAGATTTCTTGTCATTTACTACATTTCTTGCCATTTTATATAATAATGCTTGTAATGAGTTTCGGGGTATCGCCTTCTTGCTCCTGTTGTATTTAAACATCTGCAGTAACAAACAAAAATCAATTATTCGAAGGTTAATTTTTATTTCCAATTTATTCTGAGAGCCATAGCCATAGTGGTGAAGCTCACGAATGCAAGCATAAAACTAAAATTCACACCTTAAATATTCGTTAATTTGTCTTTCCGAATATTGTGTTCTTATTTTAAACATTTCCTTGCTTATATATTTACAGAACATCGACATGAAAAATAAGCTGCTGCTCCAGTGCCTTGTGCGACTTCTTAGGGGATTCGTGATCCAATATCCCGTAAGTGTATCTATAGGCCGGGTGTTAACTATATACGCTGCAATCCGTGGATAATTTGAGCCAGCGAATAAACTAATAAAAAGCCGTCGGAGTCTTAGGCAGCTATACTGAAGCGTGAATAAACGTCATCCAAAATGTTGTATTCACGTCAATGCTTAAAGGAAGGCCGAAATGCAGGAATAACAAACCAAAAAATAAAACTGCATGACTATGTTTAGATGGGAGCTAATTTTACAACACGAGAAACGTGGTTGTTATTCGTTTAGACATAACAATGTGATTGGCGAAAAAATCTACTTAACAATATTATTGACTGTTGCCGGCAATATACAAGATGAACGAAAAGTACCTGAACATATTTTATAAAAAAAATCGTCGTTTTTTGCGACAGGTGTTTTTACAAGTATGTATCATTGCTCGGCGCACCTAAAGAGTTTTGTTTGGAATTTTGTGAGAGCCACTGAGAAAATATAGTGGAGGTTTTGATCATTAGTATGAGCTTGTTTTATAACGTCAATCTGTTTTTAATGAGAGTGTTTATAAGGTCATGATAAAGCGAATTGCTGGAAATGTATTTTTCGTCGGAGTTGATGGGTCCGGGCCTTTGTATTCGCCTCGTAAATAGAGGGCACGGGTACTTTTTGCATTTCAAAAGCAGCCTGAAGACTCAACATCCGTTGAAAAACAATTGCAACGTGAAGGCGTAGGTCGACGGTTGGTTTTGCTTGCTAAAAGTTTAGAGCGTAGTTGAGTCCCTGCAAAAATTAATATGAATGTTGTACAGGGTACTCTACAACTGTTTAAAATAATCCGCTGAACACCTGTCGAATTTATTGTTCAAGGTACAACTCATTTACTATAAAGTATCTCGTGTAGATTCCACATTTATTTGAAGTAACTGAATGACAATTAAAAGTTCTTGACAAGCATATGGGAAATTTATATTACATTAAAAAAAAATGAATGTACATTATGTGTGATAGACTTGCTTAGATCACATTCTGTGGTAAATTTTATGATGCGCTCTTAACCCACGCACACATGCTGAACCCGGAGTACCGTGGTCACTGTAAGCAGTGCAGTTTTAATATAAATTCAGATCAAGAGAATGTGGTCTTCTATGAACAAAAAAAAAAAAATTCCAACGGGATTGAGAGGGTTTAGCATAGAGCGGGTAAACCAAAACCAAATATTTTACCGGGGGAATACTGTACACACTTCTAGTTTACAGTCGACAGGACTAGTCAAAACTGTTCAAACAGAATACAAAAAATGCCGTCAAGGATAAAAAAAAAATGACTACACTTCTCTAAAAAATACGTTGATGCTGCGCGCTCGCGTCCGTCTTCAGTTTGAAAATCAACCACACCAACAGCGAGGCTCTCCTCCTCGCCTCTTTGTTGTCGCATTATCCCCTTTCATACTTGTGGGAGAGTGGAAACCGACAACAACGGAGAAGGCCTTCACGACTGCCAGCAGAGCGTGTGAGTGGCCGTCCGCGCTCAGGTGATGAACGCGCTCTAAAACCTCCGTACAAGTACGCAAGGAAAAGAAAGCCCCCCCCCCCCCCCCCCCCCTTTTTTTTTTGAGAAACAAACCCGCAAAAGCGGATTGAAATTTGAAGAAAACATATACTTTCGGTTAAGCAAATTCTGTGACTGTAGAAACGGGTCCAGTTGTTACAGCACTTTTGAGAAACACACAAGCCAGAGATGGCTCTAGCTTCCGCGACCAAAACTCTAGCCCGTAAGGAGCTCTTCTGTTTGTGCGATGTGCCTTGTATTGCTAATGTACTGTCGTATTTGGAATGAAAGAATACAAAGCATGGCGCCTACTCATTACATTCCCGACCACGATAACCTTAAGACTCCAGTGTCTTCAGGTTATCGTCGCATCCGCTAGCGCCTCTCAGCCTGGCGCCTGAATTGAAAATCTGTCGCTTCCAGAGCATTTGTGTGCGTGCTAAGTGTTCGGTATTCATCCTATAGTGAAGCATGTGCTGATGCGTTTTGGCAAGTGTATCGGTTTAGGTGAGCAATACTTTGGTAGGAGACTAACCAAGAAAATCAAATTCTAATCTTAAATGCGTATGCCTCAACGAACACTTTACGACAACTTTTGGCTATACCCTTGTCCCGGCCTCGGCAGTGATACTCTAAACTTGGAATGGAGACTGTGCTAATAAAAATAATATAAATACTGTTCTCTAAATTATTTATATTATAATACTCCAAAAGTGTTCCAAAATACACATACTGAGAGACACGTATTTTAAGCCAAAATAGCAGTTACTGAGATACATTTCAGTTTGTGCAAAGGGGTATCCACGAGAGACTCCGGCAGAAACGAAAAAAAAAAAAAGTATTCCGGGACACAAATACACACAAAATTTTATTTTCCCACAGTTACCATCTATTTATCTCTTTCTGGCATGGCGAACGCAAATGATAGTGTTCGTATTCCTCTATTTATGTCAGTTTATGCACCTCCTACTTAACTCAATTATCACAACGACAATCCTAACGCTGCTAAAAAAAGATTGTTGCACCGGTGAACAAGTGGAGACGAACGACTGCTTGACAAACGGTGACTGGCAGAAATAAAGCCTTTTTTAGCGTGAGATGTGTTTTAAACTGTCGTTTTAAGTTTCTTTGAGTTACTCAGAACAGGGGCCTTAACTAGATTAGTGCAAAAAGGTAAGCCCGCCCTAACGTTCCCTACTGTTCATGACTGATGATTTTCTCCTTGCCGCTCGCCTTTTTTACAGCACTCACTCTCTTAAATTGGAAAGAATATAGGGTATTTTGGGTGGAGCTTATCCTGCTACTCCTACAAGTGATCTTTTTTAATCTCCTTTTTTAAACGCTAGCTATTGTGATATATTAAGCATCAAGGCTACTCCCTGTAGAGAGGTTATGCTCCGGGCTCGTGCTAAACATTCTGGGACCCCTCGCACAAGAAAATATGGTTTTCAATATATGGTCAAAAACCGAGAGTCAATTTTGACAAACATTGTAACGAGATGCCTAAGGGTTCCACAGTATTGCACTGCGTGCGATACATCGGAAATTAATTTCAATACTCAAATACATATACAAGTTTCTAAAGTGTCTCCATGAAGAGATACGGATTCACGAAAGTATATCTCACATACTATCGCGAAATTATTGTACCACAATACTGCCCAGCTCTAGGCGTGTACATACTGTATCGTAGTCCAGACGTTGTTGATGATGTATAGATAAGAATCCCAATTGACTGAGCACTAATGTATCCTTCACAATATTCTTGAATTTCTGCAGGACCTGGCTAAGGTGTACAACCTTAATGCCGACAACTTATCTCAAGGGATAGAGGTAAAACCATATCAGCGGATAAGCGCGCAGAAAGCGAAAAATAAAGCGCATGAATAGAGTTAGGGTCACATGATAATGCTAAGTTTAAAAGGGTACTCCAAGCAGCTAAAATTACGTAGCCCTCGTAGGTCCAAATGAGGCTTCTTTATGAATCACATCTGAAACGTCCTGTAAAGCGCCGTGAGAAACACGGGCACAAATGCGTGGGTATATGAACTGCACCAATTTGCGCTTGTAATAGTGGACACAAAGGCACGCGTTTGCCTTATTATAGTTTACCCACAATTCGTTGATGGCCTGTGCAGTGGCAGCTCATACATATAATGCTGTATGCGAAAGCTAGAGAATTTTAGGTTTGTGAATGATTTTGTTGTGGGCTAAATGTTGTTTCTGCTCAAAGAAGGCACGCATAATAATTTGTCTCTTACCGGCGCCTCAAGTAGAGTAAATCACCATACACAAGATAAAAGAGCGCTTGGAAATAGATATACTAACAGCGACATTTGTTTCATTTTGTGAAAGCTCTTGTAGATTCTAACGTAATATTTATATAATTGATTTTGCTTTATCGCGAATATTGAAGGTGCGTTTGTTTATATCTGCAGTAAAATCTAAGCTCAATTCGAAATCCCTACACATATGATTCGCTCACATTTCAGAAATGTACCCAAAACCGCATCATGACCGATATAAGATATCTGCTCTTTGGATATTGGTGGGTGAAGGATTTTGCCAGTGGATAAATCTTCACAGCGATTTGGAGAAAACAAAAAAGTCTTCTAAAGGTGGGTAAAAAAAGTTTCTCCTTCTAATGGAATCCTATTACAATTATTACACGCTGTTGAATAGGAATGACATAACCCTTCTCTTCTAACAAGTTCACTAAACTCTTCATTAATTTTTGCAACACTCGGAAAACATTCATGGAGTATGCCGCATTGCATACCCAGACCTAGCTACCTAAAATGTTATATTGAATGCGTCACCGTTGCATACCATCATAGATACGAGGAAAGGTTGTGACATCCGGTCCTGTTGCGACTACCAAAACTGTCAGAGACAGGACGACAGAACGTGGCAGAACATATGACGGGAAGAAGGTGATAGGATAGGTGCACCCTCGCTGATCTGTGGACACTTTCCGAAACTTCCTTTATTATTATTTTTGTTTGTTGGCGAACAAAACTGTATCTCCGTCACCCTGCCACACCTGAAATTTACCTCCCTCCACACCCTTTGCAGCGCCTCGGTGCATTTTTCTAATACCTCTAGGTCGGAGGGTAAGCACGGAAAGTATAGATGAAGCCGATTGTTGGGGTTCTATTATCTCTTCGCGGAGGACGCAGGCTTTCTCTCACAAACTAGGCTATGGCTGTTGGCGTGCGAGGATCGAACAGTGGATTGCTTTTTGCTATCCGGCGCCTGCGCAAAATATCCTGTAGTACTAAGAGGCAGCGAACAGCCGTTCATGTTTTTATGTCTTTCGATCATACCCCCCAGGGAAGCCAGAACCAGATCAAAAGTAAATATATTCGGCAGAAGTCTGCCTGGTTGGGTGAGAGTTGAAGTCCGAAATATGTAGCTTCAACCAAATCTCGAAAGATCGCCTACCGAAAAAAAGAGCACAGGGCGTGGTTCACACCATTCCATGCGCAGAGTGCCCCGCAACCCATATCGGCGAGACGAAGAACTTTCCCCAGTGACTTCGCCAACACAAGAATGACGTGAGGAAGTTTGACTGTGAGCGCGCCGTCGCCGAACATTGCGATACCCTAGACCATCGCACTGACTTCGCGGACACGGGCGTGGTTCACACAGAGACAAATGTCCGAAGAAGACTTTTCTTGGAATCGTGGCAAATCCAGCCTTCACCAGGAAACCTAAACAGGTCCCGTGGCTCATTGCCAAGGGAACTGTTTGGTCCCTTAGCAATGCACCAAGGCACGCGGAGCTGCTGCTGGTCCACGTGCCTTGAATAAGAAACCGAGTTGGTTCCGAAACGTCGGGTTTCCTTTCGAGATATGGTTGGAGCTGCATTTTCCGGACTCTAGAACCAGAACAAGAGTCATCATCTCAGCAGCAACTTTTGTTCACACGCATGTTCCACAGATTCAGCAGTTTACAATACCATATGTTCAAAAACATGTTCCTCGATTTTCAGCAACTCAGCAGCATCTCTTGTTCACACACATGTTCCACAGTTTTAAACCTCTCAGTGATACCTCTTGTTCCAAAACATTTTCCATAATCTTGAGAAGCGTATCTTTTTCACAAATATGTTGCACAATTTTGAGCATATTAGCAGAGTCTATAGGTCACAAATATGTTTAGAAATATTTACAAGCTATATAACACCTCTTGTTCACAAACATGTTCCAGGAGCTTCAGACATTCAGCAGCGCCTGTCGCTCAAGACCATGGTATACAATCTTTAGCATCTCAGCAGATCCTCTTGTTCACTAACATATTCTGCTATCTTCAGCTGCTCAGCAGCACCTCTTGTTTAGAAAAGTGTTGCAGAATGTTCAAGAACTTAGCAGCACCCCTTATTCATCAACATTCTCCACAATGTTTACAAATATGTTCCACAGTCTTCAGCAGCTCGGCAGAATCTCTTGTTCACAAGCATATTCCACAATATTCAGTAGCTCAGCAGCACCTTTTTTCAAAATCATGTTGCAGATTCTTCAACAGTTTAGCAGCACCTCTTATTCACCAAACTTTTTCCACGATGTTTACAAACATGTTCCACAATTTCGAGCAGCTCAGCAGAACCTCTTGTTCACAAACATATTCCACAACCTTTAGCAACCCAGCAGCACGTCTTGTTCAAAAATATGTTACAGAATATTCTACCTATTAACAGGTCTTCTTATTACCCACATGTCCCACAATATTCACAAATATGTTTCACAATCTTCAGCAGCTCAATAGCAGCTCTTACTCAAGAACATGTTTCACAGCCTTCAACGCAGCACCTATGATAACAAACATTATTTACAATTTTCAGCATTTCTTGTACACCAACAGGTTTTGTCGTGGTGAGTTTGTGGCGCTCAGACGTAGAAAAGGTTTATAAGAAGGCGTAAGTGACAGGTCTTCAAGCACGGTTTGGCCTTTGTTCCTTGATCAAATGGGACACGGCTATAATTTCCCACCCACTTCATTCATTTGCTTCAAATGACGCTGTCGTCCCGTCAGAAATTATGACGGCCGTGTCAAACCACATTATTTTTGCTCTTGGGATATAACGTGAACTTTTTTCAAACATAGCATTATATGAAATGAAAATTGCATTCTCGCTGAGAGATTTACACACTGTTTTCATAGGCGTCACAGCAGTATGCAAAATAGTTAACATTTTGTCTAGAAACGTCTTTCGAGTTATAACGAGTAAAAACAACAATAATATTATTATTTCGCGCACCCTGTGCGGACCCCCAAGAACGTATGAGACGAGGACTGAAACGTACGTGTGTTTCGTTCTTTTTAATATGGCGTCTCCACGCCCGAACCCTTGTTTTACGTGACTCACTTCGTTCTCTTCTTTCAGTCACCGGACATGACACCTTCTCTTCTAGGACCTATTGTCTATATCGTGCGAATACTTTATAGGTCCTTCCGCTTCTGGTAACCAGGGCGTTATTGCTGGCAGATGAAGCTGGTCCTCCTTGTAGGACAACCTTGAGACAATGAGCTAAAAAGGACAAGAGCAACACCGTCTCGGAACCAGCACAACAATGACTTAATTTGGCACAGTCTTCCTTCTTCTCTTCACATATCACGAGCACAACCTCTGGTCATCGGCGGGCACCATATTTGAAGCTCTTAAACAAAAGACAGGTGCACGACTGCAGTCCTAAGCGTTCGGTGATTACATCAACACTAGACCCGCAAACGCGGCGGTGTCTCATCGTCCAAAACAAACCTTAGCTCCAAAACAACTGTCTGGCACAATGTCGTGATAAATACATATCAAGAAGAAAATTAGAAGAAATAATCTCGCTGGACATGAAAATAGACTAGAAAGACAAGAACGTCCGTGTCTCCTCATTCAAGGTCAAAGAGGGCCTACTAATACAATTTCCGGCGCCTGTAATTATAATTGCTTCCTTAATAACTCTCTTAAATAGATATTTTTATTTGCTAACAACAGTAGTCTCAGCCCAGTCTGAGTAGCAATTATTGCACTCACTGAGATGGTTTACAATTTCAGAATTGACCGAAGAGGAGTTAACCGCTCTTTTATTTTCTAAAAGCCGGTCGTTAAGGCAGCGGCCAGTTTGACCGACATGCGAGAACCCACATGCCAAAGGAATTTCGTGCACTACTGCCATCTCACATTTAGTTACCGTATCTCTATGATTTTTTTGGCAACCATGTTTGTCCCCCGAAAACCGAGTGAGCTTACTTAACTTGAAATCATTTTCTTGCGGGGAACCGTAACGGAACCGAAATTAAAGAGAACACTAAAAAACACACGCAACTGGAGAGACGAGCTATAACCTGAAGCAACCAGTCGGGACATTTGAAAAGTTACACTCTCATGAACATAATAAACACAAGGCCTGCCCAAAGCATTTTTGAAGAGAGAGGATACTACTGCTCTTTTCACTGCTTTCGGGTGGCAACTTTGAAATGGCAGCACCGGTTTCAAGGAAGCTTTGCAATAGCTCCAGCGCAGTCCTTGGGATTTAAAAAAAAATTAAATCTAAAAACTGAATACAGTTTGAAGTGCAAATTTCACTGGTGAAGATGAGTTCCGGAGCTTGATCTTTTATAAAGGAAATCCAACTGAACACATCCGGTCCTTCAAACACGCAGATGAAATAATTGTCGACATACCGCTTGATAACTACCCTATTCGGCACCACTGACTGAACTTTTGAAACCACTACCCGGTCTAAAACAGCTAAATAAATTTCAGAAAGCAACGGTGCCAAAGAGGACCCTATACAAACGCCCTGTTTTTGTCCGAAAACGTTTCTATCAACCTCAACCGCTGTTGATCTTAAATAAATCTCCAACACACACATGAAGCTTTCAGCAACAATGCCCGAAGCAGCTTGGAACATAACCAGGTTATCATCTAACAACTGACGCACCCGACTGAGGAGTACGGACATGTCCAAAACATAATAAAGATCTTTAATATCTAGGGAGGCCAAGGAACACGGTCTGGAATGGAAAGCATCCACGAGACCAGTCAACTCTTCCGAATTCCGAAGAGACAGGACATTACAAACTGCGAGCATTTTAAGAAAAGTTTGCAGGAAATTGAACAAGGAACGCTGCCAAGTACCGTTCTCATTGATTGACAATACAGAGCGGGGCAGTAGGTTTATGGTCTTTTAGTAAGAACTTAACACCTGCAGCACCTTTCTTTGTGTCAGTGATCTTCGTTATCAATGAATCGAATCCTCATTCCTTAAGAATGGCAAGGGCATGCATCCTTTCTGACTTTTAGAGCGCAGCTCTTAGGCGCCCATTTCGGGCTTGAGCGGCGTCGCCGTCGCCGTCGGCGTAACCGCGTTTAACCCTCGTACCCCTTGTGAAGGTTACAAGGGTTACTCTCACAAGGGCTACGAGGGTTACTCTCACGAGGGTTACCACTGATCTCAATGACAATTGCTGGATCGCGTTTGACCAGCTCTGCCTATGGACCGGAATGCGGCCACGGTCGGCCATCTTTAGGTAGAGTTATAACATCTCTAGCCATCATAGTAATATGGTGGACAGCGCAATGGCGGCAGGCTGCCATAAAATAGCCGTAGATCTAGTACACTGTACCGTGGGTGATATTTCGTGCTTGATTGAAGTTGTTCGACGAAGCAAATTCTTGAAACCCGGCGTGAACGGTAGCCTCATCTTTGAGGACCCGGCGAAAGTTCTACGAAAGCGCAGCACCGGGGGAAAGCAGCGCAGCTCGCATCGAAAGCAGACTACGTACTGGCGTCTGCTTTCGATGCTTCTTTCGATGCGACTTTCGATGCGTGCTGTGCTGCTTTTCCCCGGTGCTGTGCGATTTCGTGAAACTTTTACCGGGTCCTCAAAGACCGGGCTATCGTTCACGCCGATCTTCAAAAACATGTTTCGTCAAACAATTTCAATCAATCACGGAATATCACCCACGCTATTTTGATAGCAGCCTGCCACCACAACTGCCAAAGCGCCGTCTGCCGTGGATGGATGATGGCGGCTGCCAAGTGGCTGCAGCAGCTGTATCGTGGCTAGAGGTGATATAACTCTACCTAAAGATGGCCGCCAGTGACCGCATTCGCGGTCACTGGCAATTGTCATTGAGATCAGTGAGGGTTACCCTCACGAGGGTTACCCTCGTAACCCTCGTGAGTAACCCTAACAACCCTCCTAACCCTCACGAGGGTTACGAGGGTTAGTTACCCTCAAAAGGGTTACCCTCACGAGGGTTATGAGAGTTACCCTCATGAGGGTTACCCTCACAAGGGTCACTAGGGTTACCGTCACGAGGGTTACCCTCACAAGGGTCACGAGGGTTACCTTCATAAGGGTTACTAGGGTTACCGTCACGAGGGTCACGAAAGTTACCCTCACGAGGGTCACCCTCACAAGGGTCATGAGGGTTACCCCCTGAGGTCACGTGACTCTCCTGAGGTTACGTGACCCTCCCCTGAGGTCACGTGACCCCCCTGAGGTCACGTGACCTATCCCTCAGTACCCTTCCATCCTCCTCCTCAAGAGCTGCGCTCTAATCCGGCGTTACAGGGAGTTGTAAACGGCTTTCATTTTAGAGCGCAGCTCTTAGGCGCCCGTTCCCGGCTTGAGCGGCGTCGCCGTCGGCGTCGGCGTAACCGCGCGGTGCATTATGGGAAATGTCCCATAATGCACCGCGCGAGCCCCCCCCCCCCCGGGGTCACGTTTCCTCGGGGGAGGGGGAGGGGGGGGGTCACGTGACAACCCGAGATCACGTGACCCCCCCCCCCCCCGAGGTCACGTGACCCCCCCTCCCCGGAGGAGATTGAATAATGAGGGGAGGAGGAGGAGGAGGAGGAGGAGGAGAGGTATACCCTCCCCTGAGTACCCTTCCCCCCACCTCCTCAAGAGCTGCGCTCCAATTCGGTGTTACAGGGAGTTGTAAACGGCTTTCACTTTTTTGTTAATATTCTCACTACACAGCTTCAACAGGGCTCCCATTGCATTTTGAACTTTTTGCTTGAAGGAAACAACTGTCACTGCTGCAAACGTCCCCGTCTTGTCCATTTCCAGCAAAACCAATTGTTTCTGCTCCATCTCACCGCGAACCTGCCTTATCTTTCGGAAGTTCCTCAAATCAAATCTATAAGAGTATTCCACTAGTCTGTATAGCATCTTCATTGCCTGTGCTTGAAACAAGAACTTCCTCTTCTGGCCACCGATTTTGCTACAAGTGCCTGCGCTGAAGAAACAAGGTCAAGTCTGAAAGGCATCACATTTGGACAAAACTTCGGGTCATCGGTTAGAACTGACAAAACAGGCTCAGAAAGGGAAACGTTAGCTAGATTCATTACTCAGCTTCCAAGTGGATTATAAAGCTCCAGGTTATCAGTGTAAGATTGCCTGGTTTCACCCAAAGGTCTCGACGCTAGCCGTCCATCATGTAAATTATGTCTCTGCTCCGCCCATAAAGACGCGAAATGCTGGGATTTCAACTTTGCCCATACACCTTGTTCAAAAGAAGTCCGAAAATAATTCCCTCTAAAAATTGTTCAAAGAATGTCACACACTTGCCGCACTTCCTCGAGATGCTGTAACGCGACAGTTCTGTAGGCTTTGAGGATTCTTTTCTTTGAGGTCCAAAGGCCTTCCAGGTCACACAGATAACAAAACCGTTCCGGGTCGATGTCCTGCTTCCTCAGGCACCAACTAAGAACAGCGGCCTCACATTCAAGTTGACCAAGATTTTGTCCTAATTTGCTGAGAAGCATCCACATGTACACCTTCAACGATGATTGGGGAAGTTTCGCCAAAAAGGAAGCTGAACATAAGTCACGGCCCGCAGAGGGTAGTTTTAAAGAAATTTGAGTGAAGACGCAGGCGAGCTGGTGACGACTCATAGTAGAAATACCCAGAGACACGGAGCTAAAAAGGACAAGAACAACACCGTCTCAGAACCAACACAACACTGACTTAATTTGGCACAGTCTTCCTTCTTCTCTTTACATATCGCGAGCACAACTCCTGGTCATCGGCAGGCACCATATTTGAAGGTCTCAAACAAAAGACACGTGCACGACTGCAGTCCTAAGCGTTCGGTGATTACATCAACACTAGACCCGCAAAAGCGGCGGTGTCTCATCGTCCAAAACAAACCTTAGCTCCCAAACACCGGTTTGGTACAATTTCGTGATAAACAAAAATAAAGAAGCAAATTAGAAGAAATGATCTCGCTGGACATAGAAAATAGACTGGAGAGACAATAGAGAGTTTTAGAATAGTGTAAAGACCCTTGTGTCAGCACTGCGAACAACGCACGCAAGCTATCGACGTAACGTTACGGAGCGCGTTCAACGCGCACTTTTAGTATAGCGGAAGGCAAACGCATACGTAAAGTCTTGCAGCGCCATCTAGATGTGCTCCTGCGAACTGCTTCAAACAATCCAAGGTCGGTATTCGGTCAAGCCAATTTAACACCGCGAATCTTCTCGCTTTGCTATTCGCAACTTTCAGCGATGGTGGTACCGCGTTGTGAGAATCGCGCACCCTAGCTCCTGGATGATTGGCCTCATAATAAATGGGCTTGCCTACACCTTACTGGCGTGAAAAAATAACGTAAGGCTCTAATACTGCTCGTATACAGCAAAACTAGAATTACTTACGCGTCGCAGACCCAGCCTCGTACCGCTGTTCTATGACGATCATCCAGATGACAGCCATTTTGATGGGCCCCACTACGCCCCCTATAGATCGTGAAAGTTGCGAATGAAGTGCGTGGATCTCTTTCCAGTTGCCCGTTGTGAACGTGTTTTGTCTTTTTTTTTTAGGGCTGGGCGACCAGCAGTTTGATCTATGGTTCGCTGCAGTGTGTTGTGGGATCCCTACTATCTTATGTTGGCCTCGTCATTTGCTTGAAAGTATGCAAGCAATAGGTCGCGCCGCTCGCGTACCGACCGCACGGTAAACACCTTTTTGGGTTTGACGGCGTCGCCAACGTCCTTGGCAATCGACACCCATATTTGTGGGCGCTCCAAAGGGTTCGTCGCGTTGATTTCTTGGAGGAGGTTGTAGGTCACCTGTCAATACCGCCCGATCAGGCCGAGTTCCACTCGCTCCGAGGAAGTCACACGGGGAAGCGCTACCATTGGGAGAAGGTTTAATTTGTACTTATGTTCAGAGTCCGATGAAGAGGAGGTCCAAGGCCAGTCAAGGCTATCTAGTGGTCCGAGTCTTCTGTTGGAGGCCTTGCTCGGCACCGGCTCTTTAGTCTGTCTCCAGCTCCGAAATCCGCGTGTCCTCGCCCTCCGCGAGCCTCGCCCTTTTTCCCTTCTTTCTCTTTCTTCCACAATGTTTAGGTCATCTTCAATGGCGAAGCGAACCCGTACAACGCGCGTAGCATTTCCACTGGTTTGCCTCACCGCCGCCATTTTCGAAACTGGAGTAGTCTCGCGCTCTCCCGTGCGCGACGAGAGCAACGAGAATGGCACGCTGGGGATCGCCACGTACGCTCGCAAAAATCGATAGCGAGCGTACGTACGCATAGCTCGCTGCAGTCCGTACGTATGGCTCATGCGCAGTGTGGAGGACGTAGTGTTAACGCTAACATAAGGGGCCCTCGTTTGCTCCTATACGCAATACTAAAACTCTCTAACAACGCCCGTGTCTCCTCATCCAAAGTCAAAGAGGGCCTCCTAATACAATTTCTGGCGCTTGTAATCCTAATTGTTTTGGACATAGAAAATAGATAGAAAACAAATAGACTAGAGGTCATTCGTTCTGAGACGGTGTTGTTCTTGACCTTTTTAGCTTCTTGTCTCTGGGCTTTTCTACTATGATTCGTCACCAGCTCGCCTGCGTCTTCACTCTAATTTCTGGTGGTCCCTTGCCTGCGACCACGCTGGGTGTCGAGTTTTGTGTCGCAGTCTGCAGATGTCTGGTAGAGCGACGTAATGCTCCGTGTTCAGTCAGCCCCAGGTATGACCGTGGTTTGCGGGTGTGCTGTAGCACCACTTCTCTGTGTGCGGCGCCCGCGTACATCCAGACTGCTGATCTAGATGACAGTTTAGCTCTGTTTACTGTTCTGTGACGCTTGTTGCGGTGGCTTGCATCTTTGACTTTCAGTACGTTGTGACGCTGCCTGTAGCGAGCAGTGTAATTGCAGTTGGGGGTCGAAAGTTGCGGTGATAAGGGAACTGTAGACTTCAGTCGTCGTCTTGTGACCCAGAAGAGCTTGTGCAGGGTGCTCGGACTTCTTGAGCAGGTTCTTTTGCGGTTTGGACTGCTTTTCCTGCCTCGCTGTTGCTTCAAGGGTAGTAAGGACTTGACGTTACGTGTCGCACTCCCCACTTGTGTGTAAAGCACTTGATTTCGCTTGATCCGAACTGGGGTCCACCGTCAGAGCGAATGACCTCCGAGAACCTAAATTGTGCCAATATCTCATGAAGTGCTTCGATGACGTCTTTTGATGTCGTCTTGTGGAGCTGCTTAAGCTCAAAGAACACAAAAAAGTAGTAGATAACTGTCAAGTAGTTTTTCGGTTTAACAGAAACGATCCATACCGATCTCCTGTCATGCATTTTCGGGCAAAAGTGTCTGAATTATGGACTCTGCACCTGGTTTCCCTAACTTCTGGCAGGTAGGGCACAGGTTGACGTAGTCGTGGATCTGCTGACTGATGTCTGGCCACCAAACCGAGTCGCTCGCCCTAGCTCGACATCTCACGATTCCCTGGTGTCCACTGTGCAGGCGCTTGAGAATGTCTTGCTTGTCACAGGTTGAAAAAACAACTCTGTTGTTCCTCATCAGGAGCTCTTGAATTGTCGCAAGTTGTGATGCCAAGCTCTTACACTTTCTTGGTTCTGGTGTTATGTTTCTGAGCACCGGCCACTGGCTTTTGTAGTAGAGTATGATCCGTACCGTGTTCATATCCTTACTCGATTGGAACCTGCGTTTGTTGAGTAGTTCAAACGACGCTGGCAAGAGTTCCAGTGCTAAGAGTTCATACTCTTTTATGTAGGATTCCTTATTGTCTGTGTGGCTTGCTTGGGATGTGAGGAGCTTCCGCGATAGTACATCGGTGGTGTGCATCTCCTTACCTGGTGTGCGAGATATCGTGAGGTCGTACTCCAGGATCCGCATGCGCAAGCGTTGTAGACGTGGCGTCATCTTGTCTACTCGTTTGGTTGAGAACAACGGTTCCAGCGGTTTGTGATCCGCTTCCACATGAAATCTTAGTCCTGGTTGATACATTTGGACGTGTTCGGACGCCCATGGGAGAGCGAGCTTCTTCTTTTTTACTTGAGCGTATTTTTGTTCCGCTTCCGTCATGGCTCGAGAAACGTAAGCCACGTGTAGTAATGTGTAAAAGAGAAAGTTACGTCACATCACATCACGCGAGTTCACTGATTGGGTAGCAGTTGCCATTGTTATCAAATCAATAAAAGGCGAGCGATCCGGCCGATCGCTCGAGGACACGCTCAGATCGCGACCCGAACGAACGTGTCTGTTGGCCTCGTCCTGCGGGATCTGGGCCGGCTTGCTAGAACAGCGTCTCAGCTGAGACTGGGTGAAAGAAAGCACTGCAAAGGCTGAGGCACGGGAGCGTCTTGAGACGCAGTTTGAGTCCCGCACAGCTTGTGCGCTGGCTTTGGCAGTGCTTTCTTTCACCCAGTCTCAGCTGAGACGCTGCTTCTAGCAAGCCGGCCCTGATGTCGTCGGAGGAATCGCCGCTCCGAAATGACCGGCCGTTTTCCGGAACCCACACGGCAGCCCGGTGAGTCGGACCTCACGCATCCAGCGATGTCCCGGCCAACCTGCCTTTAGGTCAACGGCACCTCATCACCCCGCAGACTAGTTGGCCAGCGCGCGGTCTTATAATACTACACCACGGAAAGTCTTTTTTCCATCTTGGTCTTCTTGTAGCAGTATGGATCCAAATCTGAATGATGACGCATCTGATGAAAGAGTGATCTGAGCTTGTCGGTTGTAGTAGGCGAAGACTGGAGTCGTACAAAGTTCGGCCCTGATTTGCTGAAATGCGCTCTCTTGTGGTTCACCTCGATACCAACTTGCGTCACTGTGTAGCAAGTCCCTCAGCGGTCTTGACTTTTGTGCCATCATGGGAATGAATTTCGAAAAATTGTTGACCATTCCCATAAACGATCGCAGCTCTTTCCGGTTTTCAGGTGCTAGCATGTTATTTACAGCTGCTGTCTTCTCTGGGTCAGCTGTGATGCCTGTGCTGTCCAGGAGGTGACACAAGCACTTATTATTATTTATTTATTAATACTGCTCACCTCGTGGAGGTGGTAGCAGGAGTGAAACTGTACATATTGGAAAAAAAGAGAAAAAGTGCCGTTATACACAGTTCAAAATCTCGGCAGCGCCTTGCTGCAACGCGACACAGACAAGCAAAGTGACTGGCTCATCCAATCCCATCTGAAAACACTCACGAATACAGAATGCATAATACACAATCAAGATGCAACTCACACGTACAACAACTATATACATTTCTAACGGATTTGGGAGAGGAATGAAGAAAATGTTGGACTGTTCACAGCGTCGGCTGGCAGGGAATTCCATTCTCTAACAGTACGTGGAAAAAATGAATGATGAAATACATTGTTTTTAGCGGAAAATTCCCTTATTGACAGTTGATGTGATCGTCTTGTTAATCGTGGCTGAAAGAATGAGATATACTTGTTTTTGTTAATCTTTAGCTGGTCATTAATGATTAGATATAAGAATTTTAATCGATCCCTCCGTCGTCTATTTTCAAGGCTATCGAGGTTGGCATTTTGCAGGAGCTGGCTGGGAGACACAGACCAGCTATAGGAGCTGTAGATAAACCTTACCGCCCTTCTTTGCATTTTTTCCAGTTTATTTTTGTTTACTTCGGTGTGCGGATCCCAGACCACTCCTGCATATTCTAGAATGGGTCGCACGTAGGTCTGGAATGCAGTCAGCTTCGCCGATACACTGGAGCGCCCCAGGGATCGTCTCAGGTAGCCTAGCTTTTGGAAAGCACGTCTTGAGATGTAGTCAATGTGATCGTTCCATCGTAGATCCGATGTAATGATCACCCCTAGGTACTTGAATGATTCAACTTTTTGCAAAGGTACACCGTCTATCGAGTAAGAAAAATGTGAAATGGTTTTTTTTCGTGTGATGTTCATAAATACTGTTTTTTTTCGCATTAAGAGTCATTTGCCACTTCGCGCACCATAAATTAATTTTTGCCAGGGAGGCATCGATGAGAAGATGATCGGCAGGGCTAGAACACTTGACTTTGTTCTTTGCCAACTGACATTTGTTCTTGATTAGGGTGACTCCGGCGTTGCATAGTCATTAGAGTACCTGCTTGAGGTTCCTGTCATGTTCTTGCCTCTCAGTCCCGAACACCAGTATGCCACCAATGTTACATACTTGACCCGATATTCCTTCAAATATTCGGAGCATCTCTTTCCTAAAAAAAAATCAAATGCCATTTATATACAAAACGGCAGCCGTTGGAACTGGAAGCGTACTACGGGCGTGATAAAGTTTGTAAGTTGCTTGGATTCGGGTGACAAGATAATCTGCCAGTAACCCGCGTTTCCGTCCAGCTTGCTGAAAATGCGCGCTCCAGTGAGCTTTGCCAAGTTCTCTTCGACTGTGGGCATAATCACGCGCTCCCAAATGACCTGGTTGTTGAATTCTGCATAGTCGACCCAGATCCTCAAGCTGTCGTCTTTTTTTTTTTTTTTTTTTTTTGCAACTACAATCGGCGCGCACCATTCCGCTGCGTGCCCTACCTGTTAGATCACTCCCAAATCGAGCGTTCGCTGATGTATTGCGTTCGCTGTAAAAACATGATAATCTATTTTTAAATACTGTTATCCCCAGAGATCCGTGTCTAGCTGAGATAAAAATCCAAAATACAGCACCGGGGCTGACGGCATCTAGTGGAGTCATTGCGAGGCTGCCCGAGTTCTTGTCGAAAAAGCCCATTTTGGACTTAAAACAAACAAAACATAACTTACCTTGTCGGTACTGTTATTAAATATCAATAAAAATTATATATGCGCGATACTTTTTTAAACTCTAGACGTAAAACTATAAGCTCACAGGTCCAGTGTTCAAAAATGTGCAACATGGCAGTGGCCGGGTGGGGGTCACTTTCAGTTGCTAGTTTATCGTTGCCTAGAACGCCTCTCCAACTGGTGTGTTTACCGCTTCCATAAAAGCGGTCCCTCCATTTCCGCCTGATGACGTCATAGAAGTGTCATGCTGTCGCCAGTCGCGATCCTGGAGTCGTTCAATAGCTATGGTGTATGTGGCAGACGCCTGTTCTCCTGCAGGTCCCTGTCCAGTGTGGCAGTCCATGGAAGCTTCAGCAGCCAGAAGTTGGGACGCCGTGACGACAGCGACACTGCCGTTCGCTTGTAATACTCGCAGCTTCTCGTTTGCATTTCTACGACTATCCGTCAGGCTCGCGACATGCAACAACATGACGTTTTGGCTTCTGTGACGTCATTTGGTGTCACTTCGGGGCCACTTTGATGTATGGGCAGCATAGGACGCTAACCACACCAGTCGAACGCGCGCTTCAGGCACAATATCTATATCGAAGACGCTTCTTTGTCGCCCTTACCATAGCAGACGGTCTTTCTTGTGCGGAATGAGACGGAAGAGTAGCGAGATCAAGTGAGTACTTGGGCTCTTTCGCCGTGTTTTTCGATGAGCAAAACGTGAACAAAAATAGTTCGAAATAAGGATCTAACGTAGATGGCTGATTTTCTCTAGCGCCTAATATTTTCACGTGCCTTGCACGAAAAATATGTTTTTTTTTCCTCGCAATTTGTACGACGTTTCTTCTACTGACCTACGCCGCGGTAGCTCGGAGACCGGCTCCAGCTGCCCGGGTGTATTCGATGGCATCTTGACTTGACCTACCAGAGCCGCAGACTTTCCGACGTCGGGAGGGGCAACGCCAGCTCGTCTGCACTGAACAACCGGCGCCTAGGAGGACAGATGTCTGGTTCACAGCCGATCGACGACCGCCGTGTTTTCACTGCGGCGAGGCCGATCACGTCTATCGGAGGTGCCCGTACCGACAAATGGGCCTGCGAGGCTTCGCACCGAGCGACCCGCGACTCCGCCTTGGGGAGCCACCAAGAAACATCGAGGAGTATCTCCGACGACCCCTGTCCCCGGTGCCGACTCCACCCCGAGGTTCCCGTTCGCCTTCGCCTCGACGTGCGCTTTCGCCCTTCCGCCGCTCTCGTCGGGACAGCCTGTCTCCCCTATCTCGTCGGGAAAACTAAGTGCGGCAACGCCTGGAGGTGGCGTTGCCGAAGACGACAGAAGCAAAGAGCCTCCAAAAACGACGGAGCGCTCCCACTCTTCCGACGCTACGCATCACAACGACGCCCCTGCATCGGTGTCCAACAATCTAAACGTTATTATCGACGACCACGACGCATCGACACTCGTGGACACCGGAGCAGACTAGTCGGTCTTTAATGGGAGGCTCTCTCGCCGCCTTCGAAAAGTGACAACGCCGTGGGAGGTGCCGCAGATACGAACTGCTGGAGGACACCGCATTACGCCTGTCGGGAGGTGCACTGCTCGAGTTGAAATCCACGGTGCGACGTGCCCTGCCAAGTTCGTGGTTCTGCAAGACTGTGCGAGGGACGTGATCCTCTGAATGGACTTTCTTTGCGAGTATGGCGCCGTCATCGACCTCGTAACAAACCGGCTGACGCTACGAAAACCTGCTCCACCACCGGAAGAACCCAAAGCGACGTCATCTGCGGTCCGAGTCCTCGCAAACCACGTAAATTTGTCACCGCGGTCAAGTGTTTTCGTACTCGTTGGGATCGATGAAGCTTCATGCGGCGAAGTTCTTTTCGAGGGAAGCCTCCAATTGCTCCTTGAAAGAGGAATAGGCGTAACAAGAGGAGTAGCTGAACTTCAGAATGGGCGGACTGTGGTCCTCGTGACGAACTTCCGAAATGAAACGCAACACCTCACGAAAGGTGCAGCCGTGGGCCACGTTGAGGAATTTCGAAACGCCGCCGAAATCGCCGCGGTTACTGATTAAACCTCGCCACCTCAGCAAGACAGTACGTCGCCAGCGCAGCTCGACATTGACCCTGAGCTTCCGGGCCCGAAACGACGGCAGCTGATTGACCTCCTCGCCGAATACCGCGACTGCTTTGCGACGTCGTCGAAAATACACCAAACCGTCGTTGCGAAGCATCGCATCGCTACCGAGAACGACGCGCGCCCTGTGCATCGATCGCCGTACTGAGTCTCCGTTAAAGAAAGGGAGGTGATCCAGGATCAAGGTCAAGAGATGCTGAGAGACGACATAATCCAACCTTCAAGTAGTCCGTGGGCCTCTCCAGTCGTGCTGGTTAAGAAGAAGGACGGAACGATTAGGTTCTGCGTGGACTACCGGCAGCTGAACGCGGTGACGAAGAAAGACGTCTACCCACTTACCGCATCGACGACACCCTAGACCGGCTGCACCACTTTCGATATTTCTCATCGATGGACCTGAAGAGCGGCTACTGGCAGATCGAAGTCGACGAATGGGACCGAGAAAAGACAGCCTTCGTCACGCCGGATAGACTGTACGAGTTCAAGGTGACGCCCTTCGGACTATGCACGGCGCCAGCAACGTTCCAGCGTGTCATGGACACCATACTGGCAGGGCTGAAGTGGTAGAGCTCTCTCGCCTACCTTGACGACGTCGTAGTGTTTTGAACTGACTTCGACGAGCACTTGCGACGACTCCGAGCTGTTCTCCAAGCCAAACAGACCGCCGGGCTCACCCTCAAGGCGTCAAAGTGGCGGCTCGCCTATGACGAACTGAAGTTCCTAGGCCACGTGGTTAGTAACGAAGGCGTCCGCCCAGACCCCGAGAAGACTCGTGCCGTCGCGGCATTTCCAGCGCCGACAGACAAGAAGGCCGTGCGAAGATTCCTCGGAGTTTGTGCCTACTATCGACGCTTCGTTCGGGATTTCGCAAGGATTTGCGCACCGCTCACAAACCTCACGAAGGACGCCGAGAAGTTCAAATGGGCCGAGGAGCAGCAGCAGGCATTCGACAAGCTAAAGCGAAGGCTCTAGACTCCTCCTGTCCTTGGACACTTTGGTCAGGATGCGGAAACCGAGATTCACACGGACGCTAGTAATGCAGGACTTGGAGCGGTACTGGTTCAAGTGCAAGAAGCCACCGAGCGAGTCATCGCCTACGCAAGTCGTACGCTGTCCAAATCGGAAAGAAATTACTCCACGACTGAAAAGGAATGTCTTGCGGTCATCTGGACAATCACGAAGTTCCTCCCGTACTTGTACGGGAGCCCGTTCCGCGTAGTTACAGACCACCATTCGCTCTGCTGGCTTGCGAACCTCAAGGACCCTTCAAGACGCCTCACTCGATGGAGTCTCCGACTACAGGATTTCAACATCACTGTAGTCTACAAGTCAGGCCACAAGCACGGCGACGCCGACTGCTTGTCCAGGGACCCTGTCGAAACGCCTTCCGGCAGCAGCGACGACAATGACGACAAGTGCTTCCTAGGAGCAGTGACCACCGACGAACTCGCACGACGTCAACGAAACGATCCTGAGCTGCGCGCATTAATTCAGCAGCTGGAAGAACGCGGGGGTACCGTGCCCCGTATTTTCTCACGAACCCTGCCGACCTTCGACATTGCACAAGGTGTACTCTACAAAGAGAACTTTGAGGACAGCAACTCGCCGTGGCTGCTGGTAATCCCGGCCGACCTTCGAGAGGAGGTCTTTCAAGCTTGTTACGACGACCCGACGTCCGGACACCTTGGTTACAGCCGGACATTGGCCCGTATTCGTGAAAAGTATTACTGGCCCAATCTCCCCAAAACCGTCCACCTCTACGCCCGATCCTGCCACGAGTGCCAGCGACGCAAGAAACCGCCAACGAAGCCGGCAGGTCTCCTGCAGCCAACTGCTCCGCCAACTGCACCGTTTCAGCAGATCAGAATGAAGCAACTTGGTCCTTTTCCGCCGTCGACCCTGGAAAACCGGTGGATAATCGTCGCCACAGATTATCTCACGCGGTATGCAGAAACGAAAGCCCTTCCATCAGGGACTGCTGTTGAACTCGCCAAGTTTTTTATCGAGTCCATCGTCCTCCGGCACGGCGCTCCCTAAGTTCTGATTACAGATCGCGGATCATCGTTCATGGCACAGCTGACCCAAGAAATCCTCCGGCTCACTCACACCAGCCATCGTCGTACCACTGCGCACCACCCGCAGACCAACGAGCTGACGGAGCGGCTCAACAAAACAATCGCCAATATGATCTCCATGTACGTCGACGTGGAACACAAGCTATGGGACGAGGTGTTGCCGTACGTCACATTTGCCTACAACAAATCCGTGCAAGAGACCACTGGGTTGACACCCTTTCAACTCGTTCATGATAGCAAAATAACGAAAATTCTAGACGCGATATTACCCCACGAACCGGCTGTCGACGGAAGCGACGACGCCCAGGTGGTTGCCCATCGGGCAGTAGAAGTCCGTCAGCTCGCCAGACTCCGGATTAAAGCCCAACAACGTGTCGACACTGGCTGCTACAACCTTCGTCGTCGGGACGTCCACTTCCAGCCCGGAGACAGAGTATGGGTCTGGACACCGATTCGCCGCCGTGGTCTCAGCGAGAAACTCCTAAAATGGTAAGTCGGACCCTACAAGGTACTTCGTCAACTTGGAGATCTGAACTAAGAGGGGATGCCCGACGGAACAAGAACATCATCACGCCACCCACCATGACCTGAAGTCGTCCACGTGAGCGCCTGAAGCCGTACTACGCTCGATAGGACTGTAGACCTTATGTGTTCCAAATGACTTTTTAGTTTATCGTCCTTTTTTATTTTGTTTTGTTTTGTGTTGCATCGGGGCGATGCACGCTTTAAAGGGGAGGGGGGGGGGGGGAGTGATGCCGCGCGCGCAGCTGGTCAAGTAGGCCACGGCCGCGTGGCCTAACGATTATCGTGCCTGCCTCCCACGCTAAAAGCCAGGGTTCGATTCCTGGGAGCGACGTGTCTTTTGTTTATCCCTGCAATTTAGTGTTCTGGTAAATTTGAGAATCCTGGTGCTTGTTCGAGGTCCGAATGTTCTACGCGTCGAACTTTCTGCGCCGATTATTCCAGAAGCCCACGCATGTACATAAAGGGCTTCGCGTAGCGAGCCAGAGTCAGTTTTCGCCCCAGCGTTCGACACTGCTGTCACGCCGACTTCGACGCCCGCGACGCTCTGCTTTCTTCTGTTCTCTTTTTATTTTTGGGCACAAGTTCGCCCCATCAAACATTTCAGTTTCTCCAGTTATTCTTTGTTTCACCTTGTCATTCGTGACAACATCAAAGCGTGTCAGAGAGTGTGCCATTAAAAAAACCTATGTTGAGGCACAGGACACGCGACGCACACCTTGTGTTGCCTTGAAAATGTTCTCGCGATTTTTGTTTTATGCATGCAGACCTATTTTGATATCTAACGTTCGCGGACGCTCATATTATACGCGAAGATGATATTTAACGAAATAAGAGGTTACTCATAAAAGAAAGTTTGCTTGCAAGGTATTTTCTTCTTTAGTAAAAGTGTTATTTAAAATATTTTTGTGACGGTCGGTTTTTGGGTGATTTCTAATTTCACTTATAACTAAAAGTTATACGTAAATTACATGTTTAAACACTTATATTTAAAAATTTTATGGTGCCTGGACTTTTAACTGATATAATAATAATAAATGTCTTTATTTTGCCAAAAGTTTACAGTTGGAAGGTGAAAAGGGGAAAAAAGCGGTAACACAGCTTGACTAGTCCCGAGCCACCTAAATAGCAGTTGAGACGCGGTCACCAAATTATTTACATATGATTAGGACATAAATGAAAACATGAAGAGATCCTTTGCACGAAAAAATAATTGATTAGTGTCATTATATAATGCAAATTCAATTTGAACAAACTAGCCATAGTAGACAAAACGCGACAAAAAAAAAAAAAAAACGTCAATCCCCAAAAATTAACACTTTTCTTCTATTTTTTTTGGTTTGAGATGAGTATATCAAAACTTAGCTTCTATTGGGTTTGGTTTGAGATGAGTATGATTAATTCCCGTAAGGTGCTCACAGACAGATTGTTAAGTTCTATATTTTGCCTACTGAACTGATTCAGTGTAGTCGGAAGGGTGTATGACGTAGTGTATTGTCCGTAATTAGTTCTAAAAAATGGTACTTCCCATGGTTCTACAGTTCAAGTTGGATATGCATATACCTTTTTTGTTAGATTTGCTAACCCTTCAAGATAATGTTGAGATTGATTTTTTCTACCATATATTTTGAATATAAACAATATTTGTTTAAATCAAAACTTTTCAATTCTCTAAGTTGATTGAAAACATGTTCATGCGATAATCCAGCGTAACATGAGAAACGCTTCTTAATATATTTTTTTGTAATATAAATATCTTTTGAATTCTGGTATATGTAGTGGTTCCCCATATAAGATTGTCATAATTTATATGCGAGTAAAATAATGAATTATATTATAATAACTTTGTTTTAAGAGGTAATATGTGTTTATGACGATATAAAATACCAACGACGCTTGATAATTTAGATGCGATGAAATTATTATGATCGTCCCATGAAATGTTTTCCTGAAAAAAAAAACCTAAAGTTTTAAATATGGGTACAATTACAAATACTTACTTATGTCTGGCTAAAACTATGTTTTAGTCATGTGTGCAAACCAAGATGGTTGCCGAATAATAATGTTATTAGTACTACGAATCACGCGCGCACGAGAACGCAAGCACGCACGCAATCAGGCATACACTCAAAATACCAAATATGGGTGCGTGAAATAAGGCTCGGGTAAATAATGTAAAGGAATAGCCGTGTACTCAAACCGGCTTACGTATTTAATAAATGCACGATATGCCATTAGAACTAGACTTCATTGTAAGAAGAATTTTACTTTGCAGCGGACTTATCAGCACCAGGCGTTGCAACCCGGAACTCTTGACGTCTTCAGGAGGATTTTCACCAATTGCTCGTAAATAAAAATCGAGGAATTGTGTTTGTGTTGTGCTTCGGTGCAGACTTCGCATGTACACCTTTTTTTTATGGAGGTTATATTCCGCTGAATACATTGAAGCGAACCTCGTTCCCTCACTCAGCCCTTGGTCGCAGCAGAACGTGGCCACCTCGCTTCTCTGCTCCTCGCCAAACACGCTCCTCTTTTTTCCGCCGTCTCCTTGGCATGACGAACACTGTGAGGCTCAGTGGTCGGCCACGTCTCTACAGCAATATCCTTCCCAAAACGTTCCGTTTTTTTTTTCTTTTTGCGAGGCAGTAATAAGACGGTTAGAGCACTTTCGGAAACCGTGTCTTTTATTATAGCATGGATGAATGGATGGTTGGTATCGGGTGGTAGCTTTGTATCGAACGGTAGATTGCGCCACACTGAAAACATTTAAATACCTCCGCTTAAAATTTTTTTGTAAATGTTGTCTCTCATTAAGTCATGTAAGCAATACATTTTGCGTGTTATCACGCTTCTCTAGACCTTTTCCAGCATTCTTCAAACTTGTGGGGGATTGTAATCTTTTTTTCTTTTGTTCTTCCATCCTCGTCTGAAAAACCCAGCGCTCCCGCAAAATCAGTTACACCTTCAGGGAGAGCCGGAAGAAGCCACGTACACTTCAGAACCATATGTTCTAGCGTCTCGCTGTCAGTACTGAATACGACACTTGTGTCTATCTCTTGAATATTCGAGCCTCCACGCTTTTGACCTTGACACTCCCGTTCTCGCCTCGAATGGTTAAGAGAATTCAGGTGAATTATCAAACACTCTCTTTTAATGTTCTGTTTTTTGTGACCTGTACATTGCTAAAACTGATTTATCATGCATTCTTTTCACCCACTTTTTTCTTTCCAGCTTCTTTTACTATCCTTTTCAATTAAATAGCCTGCACAAGCCCTTCACTATAGACCTCTTTATCTCTGTAGTTACCTGACCGGTAGGTAGAGGGTGCTGACACACGCGTTGCCGTAAGGTGGCTTTTATTTGGTGGGTTACGGTTTCAGCGGGCTCGCGGCTGTGTTGGTGTGTTATGTCATTTTTGCTAAGTTTTGTGATATAACTATCCCTTGTGGTTCAGAACCAATGATACAGTGGTAAGGGGCCTCCTTGAGAACTACGACGAAGTTACGAGCCTAAATTGTTCACATGTTTACGAACACCTTCATCTGATAATGTCCTTTATTCGGCCAGGTTTAGCAGCGAAACGACGGAAATGATGCTGTGGGAGGATTACCGATATCTACGGCCGTACTGGACGTACCCGCTGATACTAGTTTTCATAAAATAAACTAACGAAGAGACTAATGCATAGCGTCACAGTGAAAAGGCTGGTCGACGGCCTGACTGACAATGTGCTGAATCGTAGAGAACAGAAAAACTCGCAAGTTTAGTGCTCACTGTTCGGCCAACCAGAAAGGTATTGTTCATTGTTTGTCGACTCTTGTCATGGAACCACACATGTGCTCGTCAGCCATGTTTATTGCAAGACGCTTAACCGCGCTGCCGCCACTGGCCACCTAGCGGGGGCCAACAGAAACAGCTACAATGTCATATTGTAACATCCCCTTTCTTTTGGGAGTGTCGAATTATCAGTTTCTTAAGGTACATAGTCCTTTAGATAGTTCGGTACTCGGCGTTCACGAACTGGTCGGGTACTTGGGCTGCTTCGAACCCTTGATGTTGCCTTCACCGGATTGGTCTGCGACTCGGCGACACAGCTGTCTCCTGCTGGGCCTTCATCCTGATGGTGGCTTTCGGTCTCGTCGTTGTCCACATCGGTTTCTTCGTAAACATTCCATGTTGGGGCTGGTACCTTCCGCAGGAAGACTCTATCTCGCCAAAGCACATTTCCATTCGTTTCAACATCATACGATCTGTTCTTTGCCCTATGCACGATTACTCCCTTGTCCCATGTGCGTTTTCCTGTAGGTTGGATGCGCACATATTGTCTCCTTGGTGTAGTGGCGGTAGATCTCTCGCCTTTGCATTGTAATGGTTCACCATTTTGTTCC
>JABSTQ010001628.1:0-29360 GCA_013358835.2 Ixodes persulcatus | reverse complement strand
TGTAAAATGCAAAGAAATCGAGTCAATGCCCTCATTCGGTCAGCGAAGCGAACGTATTTTGCTAAAAAGATATCGGATGCTCGCCCGGACTCTCGAGAAACTTGGACTGTCGTCAATGAGCTTCGTGGCTATGTAAAAAATAACGTAACTGAAGCATTACGGAAACATTTTGGGACTGATATGGTGACTACTGTAAACGCGTTTAATAACTTTTTTCTAGTTCTGTTACTGTGCCGATTGATAGTGCGGACGATTTGACACCCGGAACTCCGTTTTACCCTGAGTCTGCTTTCCTTCCTTCTCTGACAGAAACTGAGTTGCGCTCGTACCTGTTTGGATTTAAGCGATTCAGGTCGGCGGGTGTAGACGGCCTTTCAGTTCGAGACTTGTGTCGGAACTATGAGTCTTTAAAGGGCGTGCTCCTTGTTCTTGTAAATTATATTATAGAAACTGGTAATGTGCCTGATGACTTAAAACAAGCCTTAGTTGTACCTCTTTTCAAAGGTGGCGCACAAAACAAAGTGTCATCTTACGGGCGAATCTCAATACTATCTTGCGTTTCACAGATATTAGGAAAACATATTTTCGTTGTCATGTCCGGCTTTCTCGATAAATACAATATAATCTCGCCAAGTCAATATGGTTTTGTCGCTGGTCGTAGTACCACTAATCTGCTTGAGAAATCCTCAGATATCGTGCACTCTTCCTTCGACAATAACATGTATGTGTGTGCCCTTTTCGTTGATATAGCCAAAGCGTTCGACACCGTGAACCACAACATCCACTTAGACAAACTCTATAGAATTGGGCTTTCGGGGACCCATTTCATACATTGATCAAGAGCTTTCTTTCCAATCGTACGCAGGTTGTTTCAGTAGACAATGTCTGCAGCTCTCAGGTTTTCCTCACTTCCGGAGTTCCGCAGGGCTCCATTCTGTCTCCTTTACTATTCAACGTCTACGTAAATTATATTTCTGCGGTAACGACAAATGCAACGATTTTTCAATATGCGGATGACACTGTTTTGTTTTCCCGACACCTAGTCTACCAGCGTGCGATGGAAATGCTTCAGGTAGATGCAAACAAAATAATTGACTGGTTTTCGGCAAACAAGCTACGTGTAAATGCTTCGAAAACGAAACTGATCTGCTTCCGTAGTCCTTTAAAAAATGTAAGTTTGACTTTTCCACTATTCCTTCACAACTCCAGTTGTCCATGTTTTAATTGTAGACCTGTCGAATATGTTAGTTCAGTAAAGTACTTAGGTCTTCACTTTGATTGTGATCCTACATGGAACAGTCACATGTCTCACATATGTCAACGGTTGAGGAGTGTGTCGTGCACGATGTACCACATTAAAGGTTTTTTACCATTGTCAGTGAGAAGGAACATAATGCACGCCTTAGGTTATAGCATACTAAGGTAGGGCATAACTATCTTCTTCAATTGTTCACAATCCTGGCATTTAAGAATTGACCGAGTTTTAAAAGGAATTCTGAAAAGTGTCGCATACAACAGCGACTTTTCATCCAACGCCAACCTCTTCGCTTCACTTGAGTTGCCATCTTTTTACTCGCTCTTCCTTCAAACTGTCATCTGGCGGCATTTCTGGGAAAGTGATTTCAAACTCGAGTCTACTCCATCTCGCGAACTCAGATCAGTTCCACGTTTCCTCACTCCGAGGGTGAGAACCCACTATGGTGAAAGTTTGCGCACATTTTATGTGCCGAAAATATTTAATGATCTTCCAGAATCTCTGCTTTCCATTAACTCAAACAAAGAGTTGAAAAAACGTCTGAGAAGCATGTTCTCTGATGTGCAGAAACAGTGACACCTATCTTCTTTTTTTCCCCCACTTTAGTTTTGTGGGGATGTTTTTTGTTTTTTTTTATAGTTTATTAAACGTTCACCTTGGTTCTTTTTCTCCCCTTTTTTTACTTTCTATATTTTATACAATGCGAGCGATCACTGAGAACGTGATTGGTAGAAATATGGTATCTGACTAGGAATATTTTTATTTCTTTTCTTAACGAAAAGTATAAAAATCATGAAAAGCTTTTTTTTTTTATTAGAAGTAATCGTGTAAATAATTTTAAGAGTAATTGTGACTAAATATTTTTTTCTCTCTTTTTCCTTCTGAAAAGCATGAAAAACCTTTTCTTTCTTTTTTCTTAAGAAAAGCAATTGTGCAAAGGTGTTTTATTTTTTCTTGTCTTTTTTGTTGTGAGGAAATAAACTGGCCTCTGACAGTTCTCTACTCCTTCCGAAGTGACAACGACGTCTATTGTCTTCTTGATTACTGTGCATGTGCGTACATGCGCGATTCTTCTTCTGATGAGACTGTGTGTTTTCCCGCTCATTCAAGACCGACAGAAATGTGACCATGTGCCTTGAGGAAAAGACATCACCGGTGTATGATTCGTGTGTATGTGTGCGTGCGTTTTGGTGCGTGTACGTGACAATCTGCACATTTTCACTATGCTTCCTAATACTGCTGGGTCTAGTCCCACAAGCCCTTGAGGCTTTGACAAGACCTTGAACTTGATCCTGACTCAAAGAAACAGTTAATAAAGGTTATTATTATTATTATTATTATTATTAATATTAATATTATTTTTACAGGGCGTTTAGGGCTACTTCTAAACATAAACAATTCAAGGGACTTTAATCGGCACCGCTAAAGCGGACGCCAATGTTTCCTTCAAATTCAGTTTTTGCTCAGTTCTCAAGTTTTGGTGTACCCCAGGGATCCATCCTGGGACCACTTTTATTCCTTTTGTTCATAAATGATCTTGCTTCCTGTATTACAGATGCAAAAATTCTTTTGTTTGCCGATGATGTTAAGCTTTTCTATAAGTGTGAGGTCATTATCTGATTGCTCCCGTCTCCAGGCTGACATAGAACGTGTTTCTGAATGGTGTGCCAAAAACCGCTTGTCACTAAACCCGAAGAAAACTAAATCAATTGTGTTATCCAGAAAGCGTGACATACTTTATTTTTTTATATAATTTGGGGAGGGGCCCCGATTCCTTGGGTTCCTTCTATCAAGGATGTTGGTGTATTCATCGATAGTTCACTATCCTTTAATAATCACGTGTCTATAACCGTTAATGCAGCACTGAGAGTGTTGGGAATGATTTCATGGTTGTGTCGCCAGTTTTCTACGCCCCGTTGTTTACTGCACTTGTTTAAGACATTAGTGAGGCTAAGATTAGAATTTGGCTCAATCATTTGGAATTCATTAACGTTATCTCAGGCTCTTTCAATAGAAACTATACAAAAACGAATTATTAGAATTGTGTATGACCGTTATTTAGGAAAGAAATATTTTTACCATTATGAAACGTTACTTGTTCGATTTGCGTTGCACAAGCTGCTGTGCGGAGGCAATACAGAGATTTTATATTTCTTCACAAAGTTGTACACGGAGAAGTGAATTCAATTGATCTGTGGCGTTTCATAGACTTTCATGTTCCGTCAAGGGTCAGTAGGAATGTGCTAACCTTTTACCCATCATGTATGTCATCTGTGTCTCCTTTATCGAGAATCCAATTAGCATTTAATGAGACCCATCTTGACATTTGTCTTTGTTCACACCAGTTTATGTTTTATGTGCGAAAGTGGATGTCCTTGAATTACCTATTGTAAGGCGGGTTCTGTATAATCTTTCAGTTTCTGTTATCTGTTTATATTTTCATTGTGACATGTATTTTAATGTTTGATATTGTGTTGCGTTTTAATTTTCTTTGTGTGCACCACATCATAGACTGTAAAGTTATTTGTGGGCATGTAAAATAAAGATTTATTATTATTAATATTATTATTAAGGAAAGCGAAATAAAGGATCGTTGGCACGAGCCTACATACTTTATCAGTGGTTTGATCGCGTGTTGATTTGCAATACCTGCCGCCGGAGAATGCCGTACAATGATCGTACGACTGTGCCATCACAAAGAAGTGATATTGTGCAGTTTTTCAAAGCGCAAAAGCTGAATCGATTTTTCTAATTTCGTGCTAAGCGAACTTTATTTTCGGAAGTTGTCGGATCAGACGGTCTTAGATTGAGGTGAACTTGAGCGGGGCACGAGCGAGCACAACGTCCGACTTGGCGGAAGGCCCTCGTCGAACGACTGCTTGCGTGATGGAACTGCCGGTTAGAAAACGACAGCTTTCGAACCGACAGTTCCGAAAACGATAAAGGCTTGCCATCCAAATGGAAACGTTCATTTGATGCTGTTCTTCTTGAAGAAATTCCCTACGTAGAAATGGTATCTTATTTCTCAGCATACGAGTCGTTCATATTAACAAACATTAAAAAAATAACCGACTGGGAGGTACTATGCAGGCGATCTACTGTGCAATTCTCGTATTACACGTCACAAAAATTCCGCAGATCTTTCCTTATCGACGAATGCAGCGTTGCTCCTTCCTCGAGGCGCTTCACACAGTGCACAGACAAGCTTATATTTAGTCAGGCCTTGGTTTTCTACATGGCAGTCACCAGCTCGCTCCTTTCTAGGTGATGGAACCACAAGGGTTTATGGAATGCAGAGTGTCAGGATTCCACGTGATTCCTGGCCCGCGGCAGCCCTTCGCAGATTCGTTTTGCAGCGGGTAGTAATCAATTGTTCGCGATGGTAGTAAACCTACCCATCGGTCCTGTAAACACACTCGTCTCGACGATCCCCGTATCCAAGCTCGCATTTCTCCAACTTTAACTTCACCTCCAAAATCGCCTAGCGCAACGCGAATCTCGAAGGCCGTGTACCCGTTTGTTCCTAAAATATTTCGACACGCATTATGTTGCATACCCCGAATTATTTCAGAGTAAACTTTGTTTGCAGTAGCCAAGGCGCTTCTTGAAGTTCATAAAGTTGACTACAAATGTGATTCTCAGATTAGTAGTCACAAATAGATCAGCCCTTTCTGACCTTTTAGCTTGCAAAACTTGACAAGTATTTTCAAATATGATTCAATTACTTTTTCAAAGTAAATGTACTTTACTCAAGGTGATTCGTGCTAAAAGTAGTTTTACTACAACTTTAAATACATTTTCAAAATGGATATTTAGCATCTTATCTTAAATACCTTTGTTGAGTATTTGGCACAACACTGCCTAAAGCCCCTCGCCAGCCCGTTTCGACCTGGGTGAGCATCTTGTGTGACAGAGGTGGCAGTAATAAAATTGCTGTAATTGAATTACAGTAATTAAATTACTTTTTGAGAGTAATTTGTAATGTATCTCATTACTTTTTGATGCAGGTAATTTAGTAATGTAATGAATTATTCTAGCGACGGTAATTGTAATGAAAATCATAATTACTCTGGATAGTTCAGGCATGTTTTTTTTTTTTTATTTGCCTGGCAATAAACAAAAAAAAACAGTTCTTGAATTTTTCAAGAAATTAAAACTTTTTTAGAAAATAACAAAAGAGAATTGACAAATGCGGTTTTTGTTCGTTGCAGCTGGCTCGTGCGATGGTCGGACTGGGTGCCCTTACGTGCTCGTTGCTTGAAGGCACTCATGGTCGGACTAGATGGTCGTGCCAACTAAATCCTGCTGGGTTTGTGTTGCTGTGAAGAAGAATAGCCTTCCCCAAATATGACTTTTGTCCCTTTTGAAGATTACCTTGCCCCGAAGTTCACACAAAGATGACACAGCCCACAGGAAAAATCAATAGCCAGGCAATCAGAACTCAGACGCATCCGGAGATCGACAGCGTGCGGAGTAGGTATTTCGGAAAAACGTGAACCCACGACACAGACAGACCCAAGGGCAGTCGGTTTGGTTTGGGAGGGAGGTTGGTTCGCCTTATCTGTCTTTGGTTTTGCCCACTGGCTTGGTGTGGGGTTGACGGTTGTTACTTTCCAAATGCAGGGCAGAGTAGGTTCTTTCTTTTTGAGAAAACATGATGCGCTTTAAGACAAGGACGTAGGAAGAACTGACACCACAGAGCGCTAACTTTCAACTGATTTAATTCGAGAGCTTCATCGTTGAAACACATGCGTCACAGTAACAAATCTCAACCAATCCGTGGCCCCGCCACGGACCGCAAGTACGCTAACTCCTTATCCGCCAAGTCAATTGACTCCACACTGACACAACACGTGCCGGAACTATTTATGGCATCAGCCGCCATAATCTCTCTAACAGTCTTATCGTTGTGCCTAGCGAGTACAGTAGAAGAGGCAAATAATGGTTTACACCCGCAGTCATGGCAGTGACACGACAGATGGCCATCCCGAACCCCGTTCACTTTTTGATAGTGTTCCCTTAGTCGTACATTTAAACACCTGGCTGTCTGGCCGACATATATCTTGCCACATGAAAGTGGAATCCTATACACGACCCCTTCCGTGCACGCGACAAACGGACTCCTGTGCTTGATTGGGCAGCCAGTCGGTGCCTTGCGGAATGGGTCTGTCATCTTGCACATTTTTGCGAGCTTTTCGGGTGCAGAGTAAACAACTTTTACGTTTACACGTTTTGCTATTTTTCCCAGACTGTGCGCTGTTCTGTGCATGTACGGCACAACCGCAACTTTTTGTCTCGCTTGACCTGTCTCTGGGCGCGGGCTAACGTCCTTTCTAATTTTCTTAAGGACGCCTTCTGCTACAGATACAATCACAGCCTTAGGAAACCCGGCACGCTGCAAGCGTTCGTTTTGCTCAATCAGACTCAAGGACATTGCATGATGGCAAGACGTTTTGAGGACGTTCGTAAAACACAAATTAACTATTCCTCTTTTAACTAATTTTGAGTGGGATGAGTTATATGGTAACAACGGCTTGTTGGCCCTCGGGTGGTATGCCCAACACATGTGCTGATCAGAGATGGTGAGTTTAATGTCTAAAAATTGAATAACACTCTCTACGGGTACTTCATGCGTGACCTGAAGGGGGTCAATGACATCATTAAAAACGGTCAAAAGACTTTCCACCATGAAGGGGGAGAGGGGAGTATCATTGTCAAGTAAAATTAAAAAATCGTCAACATATCTAAAAACCTTAGTAACGCTAAAACCACTCAGGCGGTCACAAAGTACTTTGTCATAGTGCGCTAAAAATACATCACTCAAAATGGGAGCTATGCACGAGCCGATACACACACCGCTTTTCTGAATAAAAATTTCGTTATTCCATTCAGCAAAAGTTGAGTTAAGATAAAAACTTAGCAATTCTAGGAAGTCTTCTACTGACATGCCCGCTTCATTTTGAAAAGCGATCATCCCGCGGTTGTCGATGCACTCTTCAACGCATCTAAGTAGTTTATCATGTGGCAGCGAGTAATACAAATCCTTTACGTCAACAGAGCAAGCTAAGAAGCCTTTGTTCGAGTTTTCCTTTAAAAATTCTACAACCTCATCCGAACTTCTGATCAAAAACGGATCGTCAATCTTAAGCAACTTCAGCTTCTCTTGTAAGAAAAGAGCGATTGATTTTTGCCACGTTCCATGCTCTGACACAATCACCCTCAAAGGACACTCCACTTTATGTGTCTTGACGCTGAACATTATCTGCAGACTACAGCACCTGCTGTTGTCAATGCTCTGTGCCAAACGACCAAGATTAAATTTCTTGCACAGATTCTTCCCCTCCGTCTTTAGCTTTTTCAATGACACATCTTGACGTTTGTTAAAAACCGAAGAGATGGCCTCAAGGGCCTTACTGCCATATTCTGCTTCTGTTAGCACAACGAACCCTCCCTCCTTATTGGCCGGAAGAAGCGAAAGCCGGCGTTCCCTTAGCAACGAGACAGCTTTCCTAATGGGCACGCCTGACGAATCTGGCTTGTTCCGAGTCAGCACGTCCACTCCCTCTGAGATGCATCTCTCCACCTCTCCGTCCGGGGCGTGTCTAGACACTCTGCGTACCAGACCCAGGAGTTCTGGAGCACTCATATTCGGCTCAACGGCGAACTTGGGCCCCCGGTCGAGAACCTGCTTGACCTTGTCCGGTAGATGCACCTCACTCACAGATTTGATTCTACACGCCGCGATCGGATGTTTCCTGGGCATGCCGCTCCGAAGACGTTGTAGCGACTGTTGCCAAAGGAACTCAGTGGTGCGGTCCAAGATGCCAAAGAAGTCTCGCAGCCTTCCGTTGTTGTCTCGCAGCCTTCCGGAACGTGGCAAAAATCAATCGCTCTTTTCTTACAAGAGAAGTTGAAGTTGCTTAAGATTGACGATCCGTTTTTGATCAGAAGTTCGGATGAGGTTGTAGAATTTTTAAAGGAAAACTCGAACAAAGGCTTCTTAGCTTGCTCTGTAGACGTAAAGGATTTGTATTACTCGCTGCCACATGATAAACTACTTAGATGCGTTGAAGAGTGCATCGACAACCGCGGGATGATCGCTTTACAAAATGAAGCGGGCATGTCAGTAGAAGACTTCCTAGAATTGCTAAGTTTTTATCTTAACTCAACTTTTGCTGAATGGAATAACACAATTTTTAATTCAGAAAAGGGGTGTGTGTATCGGCTCGTGCATAGCTCCCATTTTGAGTTATGTATTTTTAGCGCACTATGACAAAGTACTTTGTGACCGCCTGAGTGATTTTAGCGTTACTAAGGTTTTTAGATATGTTGACGATTTTTTAATTTTACTTGACAATGATACTCCCCTCTCCCCCTCCATGGTGGAAAGTCTTTTGACCGTTTTTAATGATGTCATTGACCCCCTTCAGGTCACGCATGAAGTACCCGTAGAGAGTGTTATTCAATTTTTAGACATTAAACTCACCATCTCTGATCAGCACATGTGTTGGGCATACCACCCGAGGGCCAACAAGCCGTTGTTACCATATAACTCATCCCACTCAAAATTAGTTAAAAGAGGAATAGTTAATTTGTGTTTTACGAACGCCCTCAAAAGGTCTTGCCATCATGCAATGTCCTTGGGTCTGATTGAGCAAAACGAACGCTTGCAGCGTGCCGGGTTTCCTAAGGCTGTGATTGTATCTGTAGCAGAAGGCGTCCTTAAGAAAATTAGAAAGGACGTTAGCCCGCGCTCAGAGACAGGTCAAGCGAGACAAAAAGTTGCGGTTGTGCCGTACATGCACAGAACAGCGCACAGTCTGGGAAAAATAGCAAAACCTGTAAACGTAAAAGTTGTTTACTCTGCACCCGAAAAGCTCGCAAAAATGTGCAAGATGACAGACCCATTCCGCAAGGCACCGACTGGCTGCCCAATCAAGCACAGGAGTCCGTTTGTCGCGTGCACGGAAGGGGTCGTGTATAGGATTCCACTTTCATGTGGCAAGATATATGTCGGCCAGACAGCCAGGTGTTTAAATGTACGACTAAGGGAACACTATCAAAAAGTGAACGGGGTTCGGGATGGCCATCTGTCGTGTCACTGCCATGACTGCGGGTGTAAACTATTATTTGCCTCTTCTACTGTACTCGCTAGGCACAACGATAAGACTGTTAGAGAGATTATGGAGGCTGATGCCATAAATAGTTCCGGCACGTGTTGTGTCAGTGTGGCGTCAATTGACTTGGCGGATAAGGAGTTAGCGTACTTGCGGTCCGTGGCGGGGCCACGGATTGGTTGAGATTTGTTACTGTGACGCATGTGTTTCAACGATGAAGCTCTCGAATTAAATCAGTTGAAAGTTAGCGCTCTGTGGTGTCAGTTCTTCCTACGTCCTTGTCTTAAAGCGCATCATGTTTTCTCAAGTACCATACCAACTAGCCCAACAATCACCACTTGTCTTTCTTTTTGTTTAGGTCCTCCTTTGAAATATACGAAACAGTAATTTGAAAGTAATTTCATTACCTTTATGCAGTAATTTGTAATTTTAATTGATTACTTTCGTGTAAGGGTAGTTTGCAATGTAATTTAATTACATTTCAGTCATTTTTAAAAAAGTAATTAGTAATGTATTTTAAATACAATACATGAGTAATTTCGCCACCTCTCCTGTGTGATCCCGGAATCGCAACTGCGTAATGTAAACATTGCAGGCTATACGTCATACCGTGCCCCCAGAGGTTCATCAGTGTCCCAGTGTATTCCAGAGGTTCATCAGTGTATAGCAACGGGCGTCGCCCAGCTAGCGCATTCGTGACAAATGGTCACGAATGACAAATGTTATTCGTGACATTTGTCGTTCGTGACAAAAAATGTCAATCGTGAAATTCGTCATTGGTGACAAGAAAAATCATTCGTGGCATTTGTCAGTCCCGGACTCGCTATTGCGTAATGTAAACATTAGAGGCTATACATCATACTGTCCCCCGAACGTCACATCAGTGAAGCCATATTGCCACGCGCGTCGCCGAACCAGCACGTGCTGGCAAAATGTCTCCGGTGACAAATGTTATTCGCGACAAAAAAGTGTCATTCGTGACATTTGTCAGTCATCACGAATGGCAAAATGTCACGAATGTCAAAAACATTTGTCATTTTTGACAGTTGTCATTACAATCTAATCATTCGCGTTCCGCAGCCGCTAGTCTTGTACCTGTTCCACAAGTAGTGCAAGTAGTGCGTTAAGTGCACTACTACGCTTCTCACGCGCTCAAAGTCTTTCTGAAAATTACTAATTTAGTTGTTTTCGATGACGCTCAGCAAGTTTCTAATTGGAACAATATGTCTCTTTTCACCGATTAAAAAGTTAATTAACAAAGTTTAATCAATTAGCCAACTTATCGCAAAGATTAGCAACCCACATAATGTCCCCCTGGCCGCATAACTCACCTCCACACGCGGAATAAGTGTAATGTTTATGGCTTTTTTTAGACAAATCTGTTAAGCTAAAACAAACACGCTATATTTATATATATATATATAGAAAGAGAGAGAGAGAAAGGGCACTACATGAATGTGTGCATAAACCAAAACACGAAAAGGACAATTTAGCTTAACCTATTCAAGCAGCCTTGTGTTTACGGCGGCAACAAAAGACTTTTGATCACTGTTGGAGGCAATTTACCTGGGAAGGCTGTTCCAATCTGAAAAGGCAAACAGAAGAGGAGGTGAATTTTTGAACATGTTAGTTCGGTCATATATGGGGTTAATTTTAAGAAGGCGATCTAAACGGTGCGATATATGATGATCTGGCCGAAGAAGAACAACTTTAAAAGTTGAAGACCTATGTTAGAGTTTGTGAATAAATGATAGGTGCGCAAGAGGCCTTCTGATTTGAAAAGGTGATCTTCAAGCTTAAATTGTACCAACATATATTGATAGTTCATTGTCCAAAGGTATTTTTTCTGAAAAATCCAGACCGCGAAAGTAATTATTTTGTTAAACGAAGGGAACAAAATCTAATTCTCGAATTATAGACCTATATAAACTCACAGTATTCCAAAGGAGGTAGCGCGAGCCGTAGCGCTACTTCCTTATCGCGACGGCTCGCGACCAGCGTGGTTTATTAAAATGGAAATATTCTTTTTTGAAATGTACGTTCGGTTAAAAACTAAATGCGGACAATAAAATCAAAACTTCAAGTAAAAACAAGAAACGAAACGCTTCTGCATAACGAAAGCGCTTTCGCTGCCGACGGATTTCGTCTGCGTGTTGGCTGCTTCCTTTCGCTGGTCGGCTGCACCTTCGGACGCTGCTCCCGACGACATCTATCAATACGAACGCCAAACCCACCTCGCTATTGAACCCCTACCCGACGTAGAAACTGGCAAGTTTCTTGGCCGTATTTTTTACAGAAAGAGAACTACGCTTTGTAATTTTAAAAGCAAAAACCGACCTTTGATATGTACATTTGATCGAAAAGTTTAGATTGCTATGTGCAGGCGTAGATTATTTGAGATCGAGCCTAGTAACTTGGAACACCCGATATATTTATATATATATATATATATATATATATATATATATATATATATATATATATAGGGTGGTTCAATGTAACCGTAAAAATTGACGATTGCACGTAGTTATCTAAACGTTTCGTCAATGGTATATTTCACAGGTCGGTTTTTTCTTATAAAATTACAACGCGTAACTCTCTTTCTGTAAAAATTAAGGCCAAGAAACTTGCCACGGTCTACGGTAGGCGGCGACTCAGACGACCAAGTTCAGTAGCGGGGTGTGTTTGGCATTTGTATTGATAGATGGTGTAGGGAGCAGCGTCTGAAGGTGTAGCCGACCAGCGAAAGATAGCAGACGACACGCAGACGAAATCCGTTGGCAGTAAAAACGCCGCCGTTATGCAAACTCGTTTTTTTACTTAAAGTTTAGCTTTTGTTGTTCGCATTTATTTTCTAACCGAAGGTACATTTCAAAAATATTATTTTTATTTTAATAAACCAGGGTAGTCGCGAGCCGTCGCGATAAGGACGTAGCGCCATCTATCAATACGAACGCCAAACACACCCCGCTACTGGACCCCTGTCGTCTGCGTCGCTGCCCGCCGTAAACCCTGGCAAGTTTCTTGGCCTTATTTTTTTTTACAGAAAGAGAGCTACGCTTTGAAATTTTACAAGGAAAAACCGACCTGTGAAATATACCATTGACGAAACGTTTAGATTACCACGGGCAAGCGTCGATTTTTACGGTCCATTTTAGTTCGAGCCTGGTGACTTGAACCACCCTATATAAATAGAATTCGCGAAAAATAGGTTTTGGGAACAATTCCGGTAAAATGTGAACATATTGCAATTTATATTGAGATCCCACCGCGTCGTTAAAATTAGAACCCCCGAATTATTCCAAAACTTAAACTTTGACCTAGTCTTTTACATTAAATAATTTTAGAGCGCGCTCGGCACCCGTTTCCGGCTTGAGCGGCGTCGCCGTTGGCATCGGCGTAACTGCGCATTGCATTATGGGATGTTTCCCAAAATGACATCACCGCGCGTTGCATTATGAGTAAATTTTCTTGCTAAATTTAGCGAGAAAATTTCCTCTCTGAATTTAGCGGAAAAACCTCCCTGCTAAATTTAGCGGAAAAAATTCTCCGCTAAATTTTGCGGGAAAAATTACGGCTAAAATTAGTGGAAACATTCCCCGCTACGCTTAACGCAAAACATTCCCCGCTAAATACAGCTGAAAAATTTCACGCTAAATTTAGCGTGGAAAATTCCCCCTCTAATATTAGCAAAAAAAAAACTTTACTCCTAAATTTTGCGGAAAAATTTCCCCGCTAAATTTAGGGAAAACGTTTCCCTCTAAACTAAGCAGAACATTTTTCCCGCCACTAAATTTAGCGGAAACAATTCTCTGCTAAATTTAGCGGGAAAACTTTCCCGCTAGATGTAGCAGAAAACTTTTCCCGCTAAATTTAGCGGAATATTTTCCTGCCAAATTTAGCGGGGAATTTTTTCCGACAACTATAGCGGAAATATTTTTCCGGAAAATTTAGCAGGAAAACTTTTTCGCTAAATATAGCAGTGAATTTGGTCCGAGAAATTTAGGGGGACATTTTTCCGCTAAATTTAGCGGGGAAATTTTTTCGCTAAATTTAGCGGGCAAATATTTCCTTTAGACTTGGTGGAAAATATTTCGCACTAAATTTAGTGGGAAATTTAGCAAAAATTTCCCGCTAAATTGGAGGGGAGCAGGAGAGGAGAAGGGAAGAAAACGTATGAGAAGGAGGGGCATACCCTCCTCACCCTCCCCTCCTCCTCAAGAACTGGGCTCTAATTCGGCGTTACAGGGGAATGTAAACGTCTTTATTTTTGTCATTGTTTTCTTGCTCTTTTTTTATTTGTAAGGCTGCAAGGGCCTTGTCAAGTCAAATCGTTTTTTTTTACTTTTTGCCCCTACAGCCTACATCAACTCTTGATGTAAAATAGAGTATTGATTGATTGATCTCTTGGTTGATCTCGCAAGACTTTTGCTTTGAAATGTCTAAGTTGGCAATAGAGCATCTTCATTAATATTCGTCTCCCACAGTAATGACTCTAATCAAGGTGATTGATCTTGTGTTACGTTTATTTGGGCGTCAATTGGCACTCCAGCTTGGTTTTCCACACTACTTTATATGGCATGCAAGTACACCTGCTAGTAAGTAAGCGGCGAAGGAAATGATTCAGCGCATTTCTTGCGTTCCTCTACCCGCGAATGTGCTAGAAGGATTATTTCCCCTCCCCGGCTGCCATGATTCCATACAATCTATATTGTTCATTGATTGGTGGCCCCCACTTTATATTCATTACTTTTTTTAAAGCCTGCTGATGTTCCTTTAACTGCCTGGAGTTTAAGCAGTTATCCCACATTTCAGCCATCTTGGGAACCATGCAGCATCGAGCCCCTAATTTGTCAAGTTTCAACACTCTTGTTTAGCACAACCTGTCAGGGCATCTCAGCTAAAACATTGTAAACACCATCCTGTCTAAAATTTTAACTAAAAATTAAAGTCCACAACAAAAATATGTAAAGACGATATGTATTTCTGAAATGGCTCGTGGGAACAAACAAGTTTAAAATATCACTATTTTTTATGTTCTAAAGAACGCTATCATACAAGTAAGCTTTAGTCTGGAAGCAGAAAAAGTACAAACATCTCTGCATTAATATTGTAAGTTATGGCAATTTGTTTTTAAGGTAGCTTGAAATTTAAAAGCTGCACCAGATAATACCCTTCTTAAACACATACATGAAATTGCAAAGAAAAAAAAACATAAGATCAACACGATTTAGCAATCCAAAATGGTCGGAAGCGTCAGATGATATTTTTCGTAATAGGTTTCACTAGAGCACCCAATGCCAGGACTGGGAGTCCAAATCAGAAGCCCAGTGTAGCGCAATAAATGGAGATGTCGAAAACGTTGTTCTCGAAACTTTAGGTGCGATGACCAAGCGAACGGGTTACAAAGTTTCTGAACTATCAAATTTAGTACGATGAAAAATTCAGCGATTTCCCAAGTTTCGCACTTATATCATGAGAGATTCGGCTAACTTCGGACCTGTAAAGTTAAAAAGTTTTACGAACTCCTAACCACATTGAACGACGTTTCAATCAGTACCAACACATACTTTACCTGTTATGAACGCTTAGAAACTGCTGCAAGTTACCGCTGACCATGCTGTGTGGATACCGATGCACGATCGTCAAAGTATCATTGCTGTCATAGAAGAGTGACTTGAAGCTCCGAGAGGTAAGACAAGCAACTGAACTCCGAGCCACCCAGATCACGCAGCAAACCAGCGAGCTGTTGGCAGAGATGGATTTGCATGACGTCACGTTGAGCTGTGCCAGCTTTGCAGTGGGCCTTCAGCTAGGGTATACATGTGCATGAGCCGTGCCAAACAAAGTGCACCTGTCAAAAAATGAACGAAAATTTCTCGAAACTTTGGTACTGCAATCTCCACGAGAATTTATGACTTCAAACATCGCAAGCTTGGGCCTGGAAATATTTAAATTTTTGAATTGTTTGAAGGTGAACAGCAAATAGACAAAAAGCATTATAACTCCTATCTTGGTAGCTTCACGACATCTCAAATTATAAAAAAAAAACTCTTTGCTGAAAGATGATGAACCTAGTTACTGTTAAAAGAGGCAGGTACAAAGTAAGATATTTTGATCGACGTTAAAGATACTACACAGAGTCCATTGGAATTCATCTTTTAAGGGACACTGTCGTACAAGTGTGGCACCCAGAGCACGACTCCGGCTCCTGTGCTGGCCACATTTTAGTTTATGGAAAGTCCATCTCTGCTTCGCGACATCACAAACGGCTCATTTTACCACTGGCAAAATAAGCACAGCGGCGGAGATCATTGTAAAAAAAAACGCCTGTTCTGCAGGTTGAGAGGCCACTACACCTTCCTTGCCATTACTTATATCATAAGTCACCAGGTTCACAAGAAACTAAACAAGCCGCTCGCTCCTGCGACATATTTTGTAGCCGCATTCAAACCACTTTGAACGCAAGGCCGTCATAAGACAAGAGATAGAGAATATTTTAAATATTCCAATCTCGAAGCGAATAATACCATATTCGGTTCTGAGAAACATACTATCAGATTGAAAAGAAAATTACATGCACACGACCCTTCTAAGGTTCAGTAAACCTGATAGTATTGCATTTTGTTATTTGAACATGGGTCAACTTTTTCCCGGCACTGTTATGTCGAAAATGGAGGTCAACCTGCAATTGGAGTCAAGATCGACATCCAGAATTTTCAAGCCCCACTAGCCTAGATGCTCTGGTGTAGTGCACCAATGCCAGATGGGGAAGCTTGACTAGAGCAGCGAAGCGCAACAGCGTTATACATGATGGGGAAATCAGCTCAGGAAACGCGAACTACGAAAAAGAACAAACACGACATTACAATGCTGTACTCGCAACTCAAGAACTTTAATGGAGAAAATCGAGACAGAAAAAATGAACATCTTAATATCTTAGAAAATTACACTAGATTGTACACTCGCCAACCGGGGAGCGTATCAGTAATCTACATTTTTAGATGTTTACTATGTGACTGATTTTTTATCGCATAAAACACAACTCTTTTGCAGACAGCGCCAATGAAGGTTCACTAACACACGAATGCCCACGAAACCAAATGTGGAAGACCTCTATATTCTCTTTCGTCACCCTATCCCTGTGTGTGCCCAGAATTGTGACCCTGCCAAAATCAGGCCGACAATTGCAATCTCCGCAATAAATTGACAAAAGCCCCGCAACCATGGCTCTGAGCGGATACGAATGTTCTCTTGATCTATAATTCATCAAGCCTGGAGGCAAGCTGTCTACCTCAAGAGGTTTGTCTTTTTTTTTTTTATCATTAGTCTAATATCCCATTTGCGTTTGGCCCTCGCGCATTTCGTTCCATTGCCATTTGGTCCTTTTCATAAGATTCGAATCAGTTTTTTTGCGCAACTGGGCCCATTATCATATTGTCCGTTATCTAAAGACGTCCATTCGCATTCGGAGCTTGCGCATTCCGTCCCATTCTCACTTGGTCAGTCTTGTTTGAACCTTCTCCTCAGATCCGGAGCCGTTTTTTCGCAACTGGACCCATTCTCGTTTTGCCCATTATCTGAAAACGTCCTATTGGCATTTACGCTTTGCGCATTTTGTTTCATTCTCATATGGTCCTTCTCATAATATACAAAACAGTTATTTTGTATTTGGGCCTATTCTGATTTGGCCCGTTATCTAAAGCATTCGAAGCTTGCGCATTTCGTTTCATTCTCACTTGCTCAGTCTTGTTCGAACCTCCTCATCAGATTCGAATATGTTTTTTTCGCAACTAGGCCCGTTTTTTTTATTTTCTGGGTTAGCCAAAAACGTCCAATTCGTATTATTGCTTTGCGCATTTCGTCCCATTCATATATGGCCAGGAATCCGAGACATTCACTTTAGTTCCATTGCGCGACGACACGTGGCGTCCTAGCCCGAGCCGAATTAAAGCCCTTCTATCCTGGGAAAAGTGGCGCCATTCATTGTTGTAGAAATGTTCGAGGCACCTGTCGCGCGTCACTGCTGGGAAGAACACAGCGCCTGAAATGTATCTCAGTGGTGCGTTGTGCCGCCATTATCTTCAAAGGGCTGCACGTTGCACATGTCTCCTTCATCGACGCACTTTGCACTACGTTTAAACCTTGATGGGGCTTTAAAGGGGGGGGGGGGTGCAATGATTTTAAGAATAAAAGAATTTGCATCTCGTCATTTTTGCGTTGCTCATCGTGTCTCGGAGGATACAGAAAACATCTTCATTAAAAAAAATGTCGCGATTCCGCTGCAAAATCACAAAGGCAAAGTCGTTTTTTTTCCCCCGCCTGCAGCCGCGAGCGGCAGCCGAAGGAACTACAGCGAAAAGCTTACGTGACCTTGCTTGGCTCTCAGCTGCAGCATAACGCCCACTAATGTCAGCAGAGAAAGGGAGAATAGGCGTCCTCCGAGAGAGCATACGGGAAGCTACACGGCACCCCGAATTATGTCACTGGGAGGGGGACCAAGTGTGACCCAGAAGACAGGGAGTGAGTGGACTCAGTGGAAGGGTGCTAGAAATGCCAATTTTTATCTCTTTTTTTTTGCACAACAACTAGGACACGCAGGCGAAATCGGTTTTAAAAGTGTCAGAGAGTAACTTCCACAAATGTTTGACCGAAGTCCGGAAATCGTAGCACCCCCCCCCCCCCCCCCCCCTCCATTTTATGCGGAATACGTTTCCGATTTCCTATCTGCCTTTTCTTTCCGCCTCCTTCGCGGCTCCGCCATCCTTCGGATCCGAAGAGGAGGCATCATATAAAGCCGCAAGGGCGTACTATGCTAAAGACGGCTCGGGACATCGGAACCTTCCAAGGCTAGAGCTGAAAGCGCATAGCACAGAAGCGCTAAATGTTCACTTGCTTCGCGCGCTTGAAATGCGAATTATTCGCTCCTGCGGCCAGTGTGCATTTTAAAGGGGTACGGAAGCGAAATTCCAGCGCTCATTTTCTGGCTTGAATGTGTTGAATGTTGCACCCTAACCTCAAAAACACCAGTGTTCCGTTAAAAGGCAAAAGAAAACTAATTTTAAAGCTAAATAAACGATCTTTCAATGTGCACCTGGTCGATGCATGCGGAGTCTATTTGGGAGGTAATCTAGCAACGTTGAGGAACTTGCTACGTAGTCGTGACGTAGCAGATTCCTTCGGAGCAGCGCCGCCCTTTGGAATTTCAACATTTTCCTTCTTAGCTCTCCTCCTAGCTCAACTCACAAATCGCGCATTGTACCAAACGGTCCTAGAAGACGGAAAGGAAGGACTCCCCTCTTTCTCGGACCCTCGTTCGTTCGCGCAACCGGACACAGCCATTCTCCCCCTAGGAGATTAGCCCGTCGCTCAAAACTCGAACAAAAGTTGCTTTCCCCACCCAGTTCAGCCCTAAGCTGACAGTGTTGTGGAAGCTACGTGCTCCTTGGGCCAGCCACACGCTCGTCATCCCACGGGTACTTCGAACGGCTCCGTTGTAACGCGCTAACACCACCACAACGCTCGCAACGCCACCAAGGGCAAAGCTCATAACGACTCCAGCCTCGCTACGTCACGAATGCGGGGAATCTTTTCTTTCTGTTTTTGTTTGCGCCGGATATCCCGTGAAGCATAGCGCTCTCCGTTCGCTTCTCTTCGAGCGCTTGCTCGAGTGCACCGTTTGGAACGAACAATATAGCCAGTCGTTCAAAATACAAACATGCGATTATCATTTACGGTTATTATCCGTCATGCTTGACTCATTTCCGAACGAAATTTGAATATTTCAATTTTTGTTTCCGTACCCCTTTAAAGGGGCCATGAAAAAAATTTTGGGCTGAAATAAATGATTTTAAATTGGGTCTTTACTAATCGCATATCGTTTAGTTGGACAAAAGAAAGAGGCCAGAAAGTCAAAAGTCATCTTTTCGGTACGAAAATTTGAAAATATAGAGGACTATTTTGTACCTTGTTTCCTTCGAAAGCACTCCGCCTTTTCACTATGATACATCCGCTGTTCCCAAAGCCCGTCAGCGGTGCCAACCTGATGTCAGCTGAGCCGAGCTCACGCATTGGACACAAGAACTGCATCACTCGGACGTATGCGCTCGTCAACAATAAATTCCGTCAACGAATATTTGGATGCGCGTTCGTGGCCAGTGAGTGCCCTGACGGAACTTATCGTCACAGGCGAATGACAAGTTCTATGGCGTTCATAAAAAGCATGGTGGAAACTGGGTCATCGCAGCGGTGCCGAAAAATGTCACGACGACGTGATTTCACAACTCGCATTTGAGTTGAAGATTAAAGCTGAGAAGGAAGAAGTGGGAAAATCGTTTCATGATCCCTTTTAAGCGAAAAACATACACCATAGAGAATTTCGTTTTGTGTACGAGCGAAGTTGAAGCTAGAAGCGCGAGCCGTGCACGCTGGATGTTCCTACCTCGCACGCACGTTCGTGAAGGAATTTTTTCACGAAGCATTATTGCGCGTGTAGCTTTGGCTTCGCTCGCACATGAGGTAAAATCTTCAGTGTACTAGAATTCAAGGTAGTCTTGGAACCGGAGCGGCTCGTGTGAGGCTTGTGGTGTAGATCACGATAGGTGTTGACACCGGCGCATCGACAGTAAGGTCAGTATCGTGGTGGTTCTGCGCGTGCACCGCGTGCACCTGCACGTGCGGCGGAACGTGCGGACTGCAGTGACTTTCTGCAGTCCTATCGACTGCAGCGCCGCGATTGCTGTATACGAGCGCAGTCTCACACGTTCCTTTGCCGAGCCGCGCCGGTCCAAACACTACCCCGTATTCTAGTACACTGTATAGTAAAACGATGCTAATGGTCCTTTAAGGCGGCGGTCCCACGGCCCCAACTATAATACCGGTGGCAGCTGTGCTAACGCTCCTGTTAGCTGTGCAAATGTCGCGTCTGTGCGCGTGTTACGTATTTCGTTCTTTTTGCAAATAAATCGCCAATTTATCATCACTCTTTTAGTGGAAAATATGATACGCATTTTTCAAACCTTAACTCACAATAAGAAAACAAAAAGTGCAAGTTATGTTATATTCAAAGACATACCTCTATGCATTCCAAGTTTCTAGACTTGTAATGCATCCAAGACGCATTCTTATTTTTTTTATTGAATAGAAGAAGAACTCGTCTAGTTTCATGCATACGTGTTTTTGTTAATTAGCACGCTCGCGTTTTTTAATATTTATTCAAAAAGAGCATTTTTTATGTGATTTTGAAGTCTCGTTACTCACTTTCACATCATAACGCAGCAACGACATTTAAGGGCATGCTTGTGGTAAACATAGGAACTCAGAATAGAAAACATTAAAAGTGCAACGCCAGCCGTTTTCTTGTAAACACAACTTGGTTATGGTAAAATTTCTAAAGCCCGGTTCACACAGTTGCGTTTGACTGCGCTTGACTGCGTTGCGGCAGCGAGACACCAGGACATCCCTGCTGCTTATATCGCGTGCCAAGAAGATTCCTTGAATTGGATTCCACGCTTCATACGAAGCACAGATGTGCCGGTTACTCGCTTTCGGTTCTCGCCGCAACGCAGTCAAACGCACTCAAACGCAAGTGTCTGAACCGGCCTTAAGAATTCCCTTAACGCGTTCTTGGTTTTCTCAGACAGCGTTCTGGCATCTGACCTATTTTTTTTAATTGTATGCTAGAGGAACTGAGATGGTTCACTAGAAGCGTAATTTTTTCGTATTCATATTCAGATTTGTTTAAAATATGTTTAAATCATGGGACTATTTTGAAGCTCGACTATGTACGCAAGAAATCGGTTTCAAAGAAGAGGGCAGACATTTAAGAACGATTCTTTAAGTAGTGCTTTTCTCGTTCTAAATAAAATCACGTTCTATGATTGTAATTTTTTGAAAGCATACTAATTGTCCTAAATAGTAAAAAGGACCTATGTTTTAGCAGACGACGCGCACTTGCGCCATCTTTTGAAAGATGGCTGATATTCGAGGTTGAGAAGTTCAGGCAAAGTGGCGCTGATTCCGTCCCTGATGCAGAGGATTCTTTTCTCAAATATTTCCTCGCGCTACTTCCTCGTTCTTGCCGTAAGTCACAGTTAATCTTGTAATAAAAAAAAGAAAAAAAACGAGAAGCGCGTTACAAGGGTCACGAGCAAGTTCTCGAAAACGCCTATTCTACGTTTCACCTTACGTTGTACCGCAGCGAAGGGTAGAAGCGCGAGCTCATAGCGTTGGTAGCTGCCCTTGGTGCACGAGAGCTCGTGCTGCCGAGATGTGCCCTAGAGCAAGGAGCTCGCGCTTGTAGCCTTTCCTGCGGTACAACACAAGTTGAAACAGAGCATAGTGCCTACAAATAAGCTATTCAATGCTGTCCGCCATGTTCCGACACCACGAAAGGTGCAAATATTGAACTTCATATTATGGTGACGACGAAGGAGAATTTTTTTTCCTCCACTCCAAGGTTCCAGCTTTCCAACCGCGCTGGTTCTATTTTGTTCACCATCGTGCAGGGATTCGAGATTTTTAGTTTTAACGTTATTCTACTCGTGGACAATTTACGGAGATTGTTATGTGCAGACCGCAGTCACTGGTCCTCATAGTAAGGCAACAAACAGCCAGTCATCGTGGCTCAAATCTGAGGCTCAGAAAAAGGGTCTAATAAACCCCCTTTCCATGAAGTGCTCTATCAAAAGAGTTGCACATGTGCGAAACCCTCACTAGGTTGTCTTTCTTTGGATTAATTTTTATTTCATTTATTCAAATAAGAACAATGTCAGACGATCAACTTTCATGGTGTTGGTTTAATAATGCAACGACTCCAAGCTTCCACTTTGTGCTTTACACCAACCTAAGGTGCCTCAATGTCCTTTTGTTTAGGGTGATATCATCGTTTGTAGTACCCGATGCCGACAGCACGCGCTCACAGGGAAAATACAAAGAAATCGCCGGAAACAAGATGTCGCCAAGCACAGTCAGCGCCACGAGCGCGTGCAGGGACGCGCTCTTTCACGCGCTTCAGAACAAAAAATAAAAATAAGCGTTCAAAACAAAATGGCCAGATGTCATCACCCCAAGCAAAGCGCACATGAAGGCACCCTACACCAACCATGACTCTTGTCCTTTGCAACTAATTATAAGCAGCCAGGTCCGACTAGGGTGCCTTCATGTGCGCTTTGCTTGGGTTGATGACATCTGGCCATTTTGTTTCGAACGCTTATTTTTATTTTGTTCTGAAGCGCGTGAAAGAGCGTGTCCCTGCACGCGCTCGTGGCGCTGACTGTGCTACTGCGACATTTTGTTTCCTGGGATTTCTTTGTATTTTCCCTGTGAGCGCGTGCTGTCGGCATCCGGTACTACAAACGATGGTATCACCCTAAACAGAAGGACATCGAGGCACCCTAGGTCCGACTAGGTTCGACTTGCTAGAAACAGTGACTCAGCTGAGACTGTGGGAAAGAAAGCAATTCCAAAGCCAGCGCTAGAGCTGAGTGGCACTCAAGCCACGTCTCAAGAGAGTCGCGCGCCAAACCCTTCGCAGTGCTTCTTTTCACTCAGTCTCAGTTGAGACGCTGCTTTAGCAAGCCGGACCAGAGTCACAACTCGTGAAGTTTCCTCGCGCTTCTCTTTCGTTATTCAGAGTCCTCGCAATGAGTGTTGCGAAATAAAATTAAGCGAGATGCTCAGTGCTGCCCTGACATGTTCTTCCATAACCGGGCTAGAGAGCGGTTTCCTTGTGACCTTCACTCTCGCCGAGGAGCAATGGGACTTCTTTAGCCGCGTAGGGGTGCGACCACGCAACCATGCCCAAAGCCGCCTGAGTCATCCTGAACAACTGTTCTCCAACCACTGCGATAGAAAATGTGTGAAATTATACGTGCTTGAAATAACTGTAGTGAGCCGACTGAAATAAGTTTCGGCTTACAATAATTCATTGTTTGTCTATACAAACTTGTCTTTAAGCTTACGAAGAGAAAGACGTGCTCCGCATAAGTCCCTGAAGGTAGCCGGCCTCATGACCTGTGGGTATAATTACTCTAGAAACGTGTCCAACTCAAGCCCGGAGCAAAGAGGACAACACGGTGAAGAGGAGGTGCCTCTCCGAAAGAATTACAGCGCTGTAGGAGCGGTGGGGTTACAGTGACCCCTACAAGCTGCCGCCGCAGGGAGCAACTACTCCCGGTGCAAAGGCCGTAAGAGATCGCGCCTCTTCACTCCAGCCGGGCCACTGCTCTGCAAACGGCTGAACGATGCAATGTCCACTCACACAGGGGCGTTTGCTTATGTTTTTCTACGTTGCGTTATAACTAAGTCTTGGCACGTGATCTAATAACCTACCGAAAAATCAATTAAAGATTTAAGCGCGATTAAATTTTTAACCAGTCAAACCGTTAACTTTTGACAAACGAAAAAGTAAAAATTTAACTCTTTCACCGCACAGACGTGTACGGGTACACCTGTTTGAAGGCCAACTTTAGCTGAAAATTTGACCTAAAGTAAACTGTAGGGGCGAGATGTGTGACTCGAAAGAAGTGGAGAAGGTTATATGTGCCCCCAGCCATTTCAACTCCATGCGATTGTCCGTTTAGTGCAAACAGCAGAAGCCATAGTCCTATCACTAAATTACCCAAGTATCAAGGAGCATGCAGGGAATAGTGTTCCACGTATCGCACGTGCTCGCGTCTGCAGCAGTAACAGGCCTAAAAACAAGCCTAAAACAAATGGCATTTTCCACGCGCGTTCATTAGCGCTTTATTTTGGTTATTCACTCCGCATCATTTATACGGGAAAGGCGTGCGCGTGTGGCGCGTGGAACACAATTCCCTGCATTCTCCTTGATGCTTGGGTAATTTAGCAATAGGTCTACTGTGAACAATCAAAGGAGTTCCCTATTGCTTGAAATTATTAACGAACCTGTTTCCTTCTGCAGCTGAATTAATAATTTGTGAGTGTGACTAGCCTTTCAACTGTTCTCAAACACATCAAAGTTGATTTAAAATCTGAAATTGTACATTTTGCCGGTTATCACAAATTTAATAAAGGCAAACAAAATCTCATTTTGACTTTTTTACAACTATGATGCATGGGAATGTACGAAAACTAATAATATACCTATTGCTATATTACCCAAGCATCAAGGAGAATGCAGGGGTTGGTGTTCAACGCGCCGCACGTGCTGACGTCAGCCGTAGTAACTTTTTTAAAGCAAATACCTAAAACAAATGGCACCTTGCACGCGCGTTCGTCAACGCTTGATTTTGGTTATTCACTCCGCATCATTTATACGGGGAAGGCGTGCGCGTGTGGCACGTGAAACACCAATCCCTGCATTCTCCTTGATGCTTGGGTACTATAGCAATAGGTATATTGATTAATTGTTGGATTAAAATTGACGCCAAGTCCTAGTTATAACTTCGTACTCGGGACATCTGTGCTTCATATGTCGCATGCAAATCTACTCTTTGAATTGGATCCCATGCCTCATTCGAACCACGAATGCCCCGTAGACTTTGAACTTAGTGTACAACGCTGGCAAAGCTGCTTTCGCGAGCATGGGGATTGATCTCGCAGATCTTTTGCACGTCTTCTCACGCAAACGAAGCTATAAATGAAGCCACGCGCCTGCGCCAGTAACGGTACATCTCTCCATAAAAGCGTACGAGGGCGCGTTCATTGCTGTGTTTGCGTGTTATGCACGCGCACTTTCTAGCTGGCTGCAACTGCGATCGAGCGCTGTCGGGACTGTGATTTAGCATGCGTAGACTGTGTTTTTTGTGAACAGTGGAAACGTGCACAGATGGAGAGACGAACTGTCGTTGTAAAGTCCCTCGATAAAATTCACGCTTACAAGTACCGCCAACCATTGTGGTGGAAACGCGTTGGACACGTGTTACAACAGGATGCTGATTCGCCGTCATTCACTTCCAAGGGCCGCTCATTTCAGTTCTGCGCCGCCATTCGCTTCCAAGGGCCGCGCGAGACACAGGTCTCGTGCACTGGCGCATTTGACGCTACTTGCAGACAAACGCCAACACATCTAGGGGCTTTATGTCCCTGGCGTGGTCTCTGGCCACCTCGGCATTCACTGCCGAGATTGTGGTTGGCGCGGAGTGGAGACCCGCTAATACGAGAGATTTTTGAGGCTGTACAAGTCGGTTGATTAGGTGTTTCTATCTGTCAAATTTCTCAATTATCGTGAAGACAGCGTGCATATACCTTCATGTGGTTTACGGTTCGTTGTCATTTGAAAAGAGACGACGGTCTACGGTGTTGTGCCTTTTGAACGTGAACGTGCACACGGTCATAGGAACGTGAAGACACACTGAACTTTGGATGATCTGGTCCGCTTGGCAGTTCTCCCGTGCACATTTTGTAAAAATAAAAATAAATATTACGACAACAAGTGTGCGTGAGTTAATAATAAAAATAATTATCCTTATTTCCAAACATACATGTGTCTGAGGGGCTGTGGCAAAAGAATACAAAAGGAAATTCGGCAAAGACACTTAAGACTGCTTACGTGTGGGAATGCGAAAGCATTGTAGTCCCTTTGGTGAAAAGTTTTCGATTTATTTTTTTTACATGCGTTAAAGTTATTTCTGCTGATTCGGTGTGTGACGCGCGGGAGGCAGCACCCGCCACCTTCTCCCCATTGGCTGCGCCGTCACTTTCCCAATGACGCACGCACTTGGCCACACCTTCAGTCAGCCAGATGGTAGTGACGGGACGTGTGCAGTGACGCACGCACTAGGCACACCTTAGTCAGCCAGGGCCGTGGAGCCGCCGTGGCGTCGGAAATAAAGAAAAAAAAAGAAGAAAAAAGCAGCAGTGGCGTCGGGGAAGCGTGCCCGTCTCGCCACCCGGAGGCCCGGGTTAGATTCCCATCCAGACCGAAATGTAACAGAGTTTCTCTCCAAAGCACCATTCATTTACTTTGTTTATAGGAACCTTCGTGAAAATTGTGACGTCAATCCGGGCATTTCTAACGTGTTTTTACTCTTTGCGCCATCGGCAATTTTCGGTACTATCTCTCGGTCATGCCGCCGACGACAACAACGGATTTTCGCCTTATGAGGCAAATAATCTTTACCTATTAAAAAGTCTTCTGACCAGGCCATCAGTCCCTTTTTACAGCATTCAACAGTGTACAGGACCAGTGTCAGCATAAAGAGCAACTATACATTAAATAATCAAAGTGACGTTAGCTAAGCACGCGTAGTCACAATAATTAATAATCAACGTCATCAAAAGTTTGAAATAGAAGTCATTCACATCACCATCACTGAGATCACATTCATTAACATAAAATGTCAGCGTTACTGTGAAATTCCCCATTTCTGTTGCATTCAAACAGAATATATATATATATATAGAGAGAGAGAGAGATAGAGAGAGAGAGAGGGAGATTTATATACATGTAAGACGTTGGTATATTTTTTTCAACATCAAATTACCAATTACTTTAATTATGAATGAAAAAAAAAAATCAAAAGCACTATAAAACAGACTTTGAAATCTGCCACCCACTCGACTAACAATTTTTAAGTTTAGGTTACTGGGACTAAAAAATACAATTTTACTCTTTCCTTGAACATGCAGATTCTTTGACCTCGGCGTACTATTTCAACAATATTTGGAGTGGTTATTTATAAGGTCAGATAACTGATAATCAAGTTTAATCAAACTATCATCAAAATTATGAGTTATTTATAGCGTCCCTTTGAACACCCGTCTTGAAAAAGAGTCTGCTATTGCTTGTTTTGTCATAGATCAAAATGCATACAAAAAGCGCAGGGCCATGGGTTATGGTTTGCGCTTGCTTGCTTTGACCGGGGACAAAAAACGCACTATAAGATGTTGAGCTCCGTGGCATAGTGTTTTTGGGCTCTGCTTGACTGGCCTCATTGACCTGTTATTCCAGCTGCGCTCCGACTTACAGGGAAAATGAATTTAAATGTTTATGTTGTGCAAAACCTCTTTCATTCACGAAATGCTGACAAGGCACGTCTTATTTATGTTCTTTATCGTTTGATAACATTCTTCATTGATTGAATGACTATGTTTTTAATGCTTTAATAGTTAAAACGATAGCTACTGATTTGTGAGCCTCTAACCAAATCGCTTTGCCAACCCTGCAGCGTGGAACAAAGCCAGGATCAAAAAACAAATTTTGCCCAGCTAGGCACTCTCGATCGGGTCGATGAGCTAGGTGGGCTCCGCTTCTGTACGAACTGGGCACTGCTAGCACCACTGGCACGTTTGCTGGCATTTGTGTCAGGGGGAGCACGCGTTGAGCGCTGAACGTGCACGGGCGAGCAGCAGAAAGGAGGAAATTAAGAGCACAGGAGAAACATCACTGCCACAAGCCTGCTTTCTGGCCACACGGATGAGTGCCGCCATCTACTGGTTGAACTTATGGCTTGTTCAAGATGGCCGCCGTGGGACCGCCGCCTTAATGTGCAGACGTCTGTTTGAGGCTGGGCTTTCTCAATGTTATCTTTTGAGTGTGTAAGACAGGGTCTTCTAGATCGAGTTGAAGTTCGTCTTACCTTAGCATTGACTTGGTTTAGCCATGCATGGTAAAGGCGCGAGCTATTTGCTTTGGGTCACTCCTCGCTGTCTGCGCGAGCGCTCGTGCAGCGAGGGCCAGTCGGGGTGGCCAATGGTACCCGCGCACACGTGCACAGCCTCTGGAGTTAATTCATGCTAAGATTGGGGGGATCGGTGGCCGACTTCTTCTTCCATGTATTAAAAAAAAACGAAAACAAAACGGGGATCGGTAGCTGAGTGTGCTAGGGCACACCAGCTCGGAGTACAGGGAGCAAAAGCTCGCGTTGCAGAACCCAGAATCATTGGTTGAATCCCCACTCCTACCCGTTCAGAACTGAATGAGCATCGTACCAGCGTGCGGTCGTGCATCACTACTGCGTGACGCACGTTAAAAACTCTAGGCTTGCGGTTGTACTGCGCTGGATAAATTTCTCATCTACAGCTGGGAGACCCGTCGCCCGTTGAGGGAGACCGAGTTCTAAGCTGTTAAACATACATACACCCCACTTTTTTCCCATGCTAAGATGAGGCAAAGTATAGCTTTGGCCGTGAAACGGTGGCAGTATCGTGTCGGCCCATTCCCAATACAACCTTCCCGTTTGTACCTTCCAGTTTCGACCCGGCTCCAAACAACCTTCCCGTTTCATCCTTTCCCATTTCGCCCTATCCCGAAACAACCTTCCCGCTTCGGCCATCGTTCGTTATAAGTTGGGTCGGTTCTTTTGTATTATTCGTTACCAGTTTATTAGCTTCAAGTGTCCAGTGTCTGTTCTTCATGCTCACATCACTTCTCCCTCTCCCGAAACAACCTCGGAGACATGGCACCGTAAGATGAACGCTATGTCAAGGAGGGTTCACTCAAACATTTACAACTTCATCGCCTGATCGAACGGGATGAGGCCTTTACAAGCATATCGCTGCAGCAGCTTCCAAATGGTAGTGCTGTGCGGGTCAGGTGACCGCCGCGAACTATCAGATTTGGAGTGTCGCCTTTCTAATGGCGCGATTCTCCTGCTCGACTTCCTCAACCAAGGTGATAGCATTTTGTGGTTTATGATTTTTGTCTGTGTACGCGACGGTTCTGTGTTTGAACTCGTACGAAAATGAAGTCGCAATCATATGCCCGTCAGCCTGTTTGATTTAACACTTTTCAGAATATCGCGTTCACTATAAGGAAGTTTTAAAATAACGTACGCAAGCGCTTTGGGTAACCTAAAAATAGCGTCGCGATATAAAAGCTTAGGCAACGCCAGTTTTTGCTTACTCAAAGTACTTGCCTGCGTTATTCTAAAGGCCCGTTCACACTCTTGCGACCCAGTACGACAGAGAGAGACCAGACCGGTTTTTAAGCCTCTTGCGATCTCTTGGGACCAGCTCCGCTGTAGCGCATCCGGTCCTAAGACGTCGCAAGAGGCTTAAAAACCGTGTGTCTCTGTACCGGTCGC
>JABSTQ010001627.1:0-29678 GCA_013358835.2 Ixodes persulcatus | reverse complement strand
CCCTTTTGGTGGCGAGCAGGTATGGGCACGGGGCGCCAATTGTCCCGCGACTGTCATGAAGCCATCCAACGCCCCCCTATACGTTGTGGGGACGCCGACGGGTGTACTCCAGCGGAACCGGATGCACCTGATGCCAACGACTGGAAGTCCTGCGGAATGCACCACCAGCCCATCTGGCTCCCCCACGGCGGCACAGAGAGCCATGCCCACAACCCATACGAAAATGGTCTATGGACGTCTATGGAAAATCCTATGGCGAGCTATCACCTTCTATGGCCCTCTATGGTCAGCCTTAGGAAACCATAAAACGCGCTATAGCCACCTCTAGAAAACATCTATGTCTTCAAAACTATAGAATCTCGACCATTCCAGTTTCTATATCTGGCTATAGAATAATTTATGGCTATGCAGCTATAGACTGGCGACTATTCAATATTCTTTAGCAAGCTATAGAAATATGTATGTTCTTAATGCTACAGATTCGCGACTATTGAATGTGCTTTAGCCAGCTGTAGAGTGGTGTATGTCGCAGCTGTAGTGTTTTATGTCACCAAAGCTACCTTTCAATGTGCTTTAGCCGGCTATAGAGTGGTGTATGTCCCTAAATCTATAAGCTCGCGACCATTGAATTTTCTTTAGCCGTCTCTACAGTGTTTTATGTCACCAAAGCTATAAGCCTTCGACTTTTCAATGTGCTTTAGCCGGCTATAGAGGGATGTGTGTCTCTCGAGCTAAAGACTTGCGACCATCCAGTTTTTAGAGCGCAGCTCTTAGGCGCCCGTTTCCGGCTTGAGCGGCGTCGGCGTCGCCGTCGCCGTCGCCGTCGGCGTCGGCGTCGGCATAACCGCGCGGTGCATCATGAGTAAATTTCCCCGCTAAATTTAGCGGAAAAATATCCCCGCTAAATTTAGCGGGAAAATTTTCCCCGCTAAATTTAGCGGAAAAGTTTCCCCGCTAAATCTATCGGAAAGGTTTACCCTCTAAATCTAGCGGAAAATTTTCCCCGCTAAATTTAGCGAAACATTTTCCCCGCTAACTTTAGCGGAAAAAATTCCCCGCCAAATTTAGCGGAAAATTTCCCCGCTAAATATAGCGGAAAATGTTTTCCGCTAAATTTACCGGAAAAGTTCCCCGCTAAATCTAGCGGAAAATTTACCCGCTAAATCTAGCGGAAAATTTTCCCCGCAAAATTTAGCGGAAAATTTTCCCCGCTAAATCTAGTGGAAAAGTTGCCCGCTAAATCTAGCGGAAAATTTTACCCGCTAAATCTAGCGGAAAAGTTTCCCCGTTAAATCTAGCGGAAAAGTTTCCCCGCTAAATCTAGCGGAAAATTTTACCCTCTAAATCTAGCGGAAAATTTTCCCCGCTAAATTTAGCGAAACATTTTCCCCGCTAACTTTAGCGGAAAAAATTCCCCGCCAAATTTAGCGGGAATCTTTCCCCGCTAAATCTAGCGGAAAATTTTTCCCCGCTAAATCTAGCGGATAATTTTCCCCACTAAATCTAGCGAAAATTTTCCCCGCTAAATCTAGCGGAAACGTTTCCCCGCTAAATCTAGCGGAAAATCTTCCCCTAAATGCGGGGGGGCAGGAGAGCAGGAGGGGCATAGCCCCCTCTACGTACACATCGCGACACTGTTAGCGCGAACACGACAACGGCGGATTTTCGCATTTTACTTCTAAATAGTATCAACGAGCATGACATTTTATCGCTTACATTATAGACCTAAATGAGCTCTCTCCGTAGCAATATTAACTTGGATGACATCCCTTGGTTTCGAAGTGAAAAACTGGACAAACCGCCGATCGACTGTTCGCGCTAACAGTGTCGCGCTCTACAGAGCGCGACACTGTTAGCGAACAAGCGATCGCCGGTTTTTCCAGTTTTTCTCTTTGAAACCAAGGTATGTCATCCAAGATATTATTGCTACGGAAAGAGCTCATTTAGTTCTATAATGTAAGCGATAAAATTTCGTGCTTGCTTATACTATTTAGAAGTAAAATGCGAAAATGCGCCGTAGTCGTGCTCGCGCTAACAGTGTCGCGATGTGTACCTTCCCCTCCTCCTCATCAAGAGCTGCGCTCTAATTCGGCGTTACAGGGAGTTGTAAACGGCTTTAATTTTTTAGCAGGCTCAATGGTGTTTTATATTGCTTAGGCTATAGGCCCGCGACCCCCTGTTTTTTTGTTTTGTTTTTACTGCAGATGTAGGAAAGTGGAAGAGAGTCATTCTTGCGCTCGATCGGGGCGAGAATTTTCTTTAGCCAGGTTAACGGGGCGTACGTCGCCGCGGCTATACACCCGCGATCACAATAGCGTCCTTAGCTGCCTATAGGACTATTGCAGTTTTGCCGGCTGCTTTCCCTGCTGCGCATTGCCTTATTTCGGCGTTGACGTCATCTCAATCTTCCTTTTTAGCTCTAATTATCTGTCTTTTCCAGTTTATTTTGTAAGCATATGTATTTTATAGCGCGCCTTCTACTTTGTCCGTGACCCTGCCATGTTTGTATTTCTTTCTGCCTGCAAATATATTTAACGTTTTTTGTGTATATTTCGTCGTTCTCGACGCGGCGTCACCGAACATAAAGCCGCTGCTTACGCCACTACAGAGGTGAGCTCTACTCTTGTTACGACAATGTATCGCGCTATGAAGTCGTCTAATGGACTCTAATCAAGTCTCGAGAGGGCTGTTTCGAATGCCGGTGCACATTACATTAGTGTAGGTAGAGCAACGACGTAGCAATCGCGAAGCGACAGCCGACTGCGCCTCGATCTGGCCGGCCGCGCTCGCTCTGTGGAAATGTCAGCTTGGGACTCTCGAGCAGCGTTAGCTTATTAAAGATGCAAGACGCTACTTTGTCGTCGCGAATCCTTTGCCCTTCGAATGGCTGCGAAGCCGTTCCAGCGCCCGGCGTACCCTACGCAGCGTCCTACCAACAACCATTCGCACAGCATTGGAACGTTCCGTCTGCGAGCGCCGGCGGTTCGTCGTCGCGGGGATCATGTTCGCGGGATTTCATGTTCGCGGGGGTTCCTAGAACGCTCCCATTCAAGTTGCGATGATAAATCGTCGGCGCTCGCAGATTGCCAATAGGCTCCAGAAAGGTTGCGATGCTGCGCGGGCGGTCGCTGACAGGCGCTGCTGCCTAGAGTACGCCGAGCACTGGAACGTTTTCGCCGGCGTTCGCAGGGCAAAGATTCTCAACGACAATGCAGCGTCCTGAATCATCAGCAAGCTAACACTGCTCGAGAGTCCCACGCTCACATTTTATCAGAGCGAACGCGGACAGCCAGATCGAGGCGCAGTCGTCTCTCGCTTCGCGATTGCTACGTCGTTGCTCTGATTAAACAATTGACAAAGTTCTCTCGAGACTTCATGAGCGTTAAATAGACGCGTCTATAGCGCGATGGGCCTCCTGCATTCCCCAGGGGGTGCTGCGAAAAGGGACTTGTTAGGCCTTGTTTTGGGTAGTTCAAACTTTTAGCGTCTCAAACTGTCACGCATGCAGAAGCGTGCCAGCTCTGGTGCCGAGCGCGAGATCACGATGCAAATACAAAGAAACAACAAAAATTCGAACGCCGTCAAAGCTAAGACGCTAAGCGCGTGAGCCAAGAACTGCCGTTCCACGCGTTCCAAAGTAGACATGACAAAGAAAAAGAAAAAATTAAAGCGTCGCTTCACAGATGTTCTGACGTCACCACCCAAAGATAAGAGACGCGTACCCTAGCGGTGGCGTCATGAATTTGGCACTTTTGATTGTCTTGCGGCGTTGAGTCTGGCCGATTTCTGGCGTCCAAAAGTGTTTTTTCGTTCTTCAGCACCAGACAGAATTAAAAAAGCTCAACCAACGTGCCATAAGTAGTCCGAGGCTCAATCAAGTTAGCTTGTACTACCCAAAATGAGGGCGCTACAGTTTGTTCAAAGCTTCAGCGCAGGAGGCCTATAGAGTGTCTTGAAAACAAAAAAAAGCTCACCCCGGCAGGGGCGTAAGCAGCGGTGTAATGTCTGTCGACGCTCGTGTCGAGAACGGCGAAATATGCACGAAGACACAAGTTAACAGCCGAAAAAAAATTAATATCGTTAGGCACGCGCTACCCTAGGTGTGTCCTATTATCTCTCTGTTCTGCGAATTCCACAAATCAGCAAGCGCTGTTGCTAATTTGTTTTCCCTTTTCTTTAAATTAAGAGACATTACAGTCGTTGGAGCTTCTTGGAGCACACAGCCCCACAATGTGTCATCGTGGTGCGCAGATATTGTAATTGATGACATTGCTATAGACTGAACTCACGAATGAAAAACGTATTGCGGCAAAATTGTTTTTAAACCATGCAGTCAGAAATGCCACAACGATGCAAAGATTCTCAGAATTGAAGTTCAAAAATGCGAACCTAACAGTGTACACATAATTCAACATTGCTTAATAAAAAAATATATATATATATATATATATATCTATATATATATATATATATATATATATATATATATATATATATATATATATATATATATATATATATATATATACATACATATATAACGGGCATGGTGGCGGGAGGCCGAAGGCGTGGGTATATAACTGGGAAGAAAAAAAACCCTTGGTGAAAACAGCAACAACGGACGATTTAATCTTCGACGTTTCGGCCGGAGTCCGGCCTTCGTCAGGAAGGCCTTCCTGACGAAGGCCGGACTCCGGCCGAAACGTCGAAGATTAAATCGTTCGTTGTTGCTGTTTTCACCAAGGGTTTTTTCTTCCCAGTTATATATATATATATATAACGGGCATGGTGGCGGGAGGCCGAAGGCGTGGGTATATAACTGGGAAGAGAAAAACCCTCGGTGAAAACAGCAACAACGGACGATTTAATCTTCGACGTTTATATATATATATATATATATATATATATATATATATATATATATATATATATATATATATATATATATATATATATATATATATATATATATTCATTTATTTATTTATTTATTTATTTATTTATTTGTGGACATCCTGCGGAAAAAAAAGCATTCGCCAAGAATTCTTCATTTTAAATTATAATGTGGGCTACACGGCGTAAAATTTGATTTCTTCAAACCTGCTCCATTTTGGGTCACATCTGGGAAGTACAGCTTTGGAACTCCTAAAGCTGGCCTTCATGGAGATGTCCTGTTCACTCGGTAGTGACAGTAGAGTAGGCGCTATGTGTGTTTGAGGCCAATGGTGTCTCCGGTTAGGGTCACGTGGCAACAGTCTCGAAGCTGGTGATAACGCTGTACACGGCACCTGCCTTAAGCTCAAGGCCACACATAGCATCCACTGCACTATCAACCTTGGGTCGAACTGTCAACTGGATATAAGTGACACGTTCTCTCGTTGTGTTTATTATTGGTATGCCCCTGAAGGTTAGTCTTTGTGATCGCACCCCCGATCTGGCCTTGAAGGAGCTCTGCTTTCAACTTCTCTGTTTTTTCTCTCTCCCTAAGCTGAAAGCATTGTAGAAGGTGCGCACTCGGCGGACCAATAAACCGTAGACGTTTCATCGCTTGACTCCGCTTTCTGTGCGCATGTAACGGAATGAGCGTGATCATGTGGTTTGACGGATGACGCATTAACCGTTGCCAATCCTGGAATGCGCGCTTGCGGACCTAGTTTCGCGTGTCGTGCGGCCCGCGGGGCTGTGGTGGATTTCGCTTCTATGGTAAAGGGTATCTCTATCGAAACGTCCTACCCGTATGTCGGCAACAAGCGATTTCATGAAAGAAGCCCAAGACATTCTTTTGAAGCGTTCAGTGTTCAGTTTGGCAAATGACAGCTTGTGCTACATCGTGGTGAATCTTCACATATCCCGTCCTTCTCGGTTTTGTGTTTGAGTGGTTTTTCTGCAGTGCCCGTGTCGACAATCTAGGATTACAACTTTCAAGTCCGGTATTTTCAACGTAAGTGCGCTGCAACCTACTCGGCGACAATTGACCGTTCTGTAGTGTTTATCTCCTGGCAGTGCCTGTCTTCTGACAGCTGAGAAAAAAATTTCCCCGAAATTCCACCGCAGTCGCCTACCATTAGTTGTCTGAAATCATGTGAAAATTACAGTTAGAATACTGGCTTCCTTATTCTCCCTGCGTTTTGTGAAAACACGTTTCATGAACACCTTTTCGTGGATACACGTTTCTTACACAAGTTTAGTCGACACTAACGTTTTGTCGACACTCGTTACGCGAATTGCACGCTGCAGGGACATTTCGTCACACCTGTATTCCTGAGGCGCGTGCGCACCAATTCAGCCCACCCGTTCATGCCACTTCTTGGCGAGTCTGCAACAACCCATTACACAAAATATATATATATATTTTGAGCTGTTTATAAACATCACGTGTTGATGAAGCGATCTGTCGATGAAACGTCGTTTGATGAACTGATTGCAGCGCCAATGAGTGGCGACTGGCAGTAGAATTTAGGGGGGGGGGGGGGAATTTGACCGGCTGCCGGGAGACTAGACACTACCCAGGAATTGCCTTTGGTTCTTGCTTGCTTTGCAATATTCTCAGTTGTATCACAGCTCAGTAGTACCTGTTCACATATTACAGATTGCTTAGTTTGTGCTTCTGTACAGAATGGGCTGTGTGTAATAAACTTCTAGGAGATTTGAAAAAAAGTTCCTTGTGTCTGTTTACCTGTGCTTTTTCAAACACCTGGGTGAGTGCATTCGTTTTTTGTTGAAATGTTAGCTCTTTGTTTTAAGTGGGGTTATGAAGTTCGACACGTCTCGCGAGATTTTTTTTAAAGATTTACAGTGAAAAAAAAATATTTTGTTTCACATTTCATACGATTGCGGTAAAAAGAAAAACTACAGGCAGCTATAGCACGATGGTAAAGAGACCCATAAGACGAGCTCTAGAAGAAGCTATAGCGAACCATACAGAAAGCAATAGGCGGCTAAAGAAACCATAGAAAAAGCCATACGCTGCTATAGCACGGTGTCTAAAAAGATCCATAGAGTAAGCCATAGAGCAGACCATACAAGAAGCTATATGCGGTTAAAGGAACCATAGAAAATGCCATAGGCAGCTGTAGCACGATGGGTCTAGAGAACCATAGGACGAACTATATAATGAGCTAATGCGGACCATACAAAGAGCAATAGGCGGCTAACGAAACCATAGGAAAAACCATAGGCAGCTATATCACGATGTCTAAAAAGATCCATAAAGTAGGCCATAGAGATCTCTATAGCAGACCTTACAAGAAGCTGTAGACGACCAAAGGAACCAAAAGAAAAGTCATAGGCGGCTATAGCATCCTTTTTAAAAAGACCCATAGATTAAACCATACAAAATTCGATGGCGAAATGTCTATTGAAAAAGCTATAGACAACCATAGGGGAGACCACAGGAAAAGCTATAGACCGCCATAGAAGCGGCTATAGCTAATTGGGCCAATTTTCTATAGCCGGACATACAAAGGATTTTCTATAGCCAACCATAGACCATTTTTGTATGGGAACAACGCCTGGAGAATCAGCAGCGGTGTAACTCACCCGGCATTCCCCGATTTTCATAAAATGGGCACCGACGTTCACAATTAGAGTTTTATCAGCAGATACCAAAAGCATGAAACATTTTACATCCTCCCGTTACTGTTCTGTGTGCGCGATTCCTCAAAATACACTTCTTAGTCTCATTGGAGCGTTAGCAAGTGTGCTATTGATGATGCACTGCTCCGCGGCAAATGTTTTGGGGGCCTTGAAGCCGCCTGATACATTCTAAACGCGGCCAAACGACGTCAGCTACTGTGCGGACAAAAAATCACATTCGCAAAAGGGCCCGGGTTGTCAATCGCTTCCAACGTGAAATAGCAAAGGGTCAAAAGTTCAGTCTGCGTCCGATATCACTTCGCCGGGGCCAGAGGTGTAAAGACGGAGCAGAATAGGAAAAATATTTGAGTTGATATCGGTGGTTCCGATAGAAAACGAGAAATAGAGCGACAAAAAACGGAGAAAGAACGAAGACGAAAGTTTAGACGTGTTTGATTTTCTTCGACGTGTTTGTTTTTCTTCGATGAGTTTAAGTTGTTCAAGTGCCGTATTTACTCTAGTATTATCAGCACTATTTATGAACAAGGGTCTTTCGTCTACATTCCCGCAAAGAACATAAACAACCAATCATCGCGTTGCGCGTAAATAACATAGCGAATAACTGGATCGAGAACACGAGTCTCCGTACAAATGCAATCTTCACAGATGGTATCTTCGCGCGATGACGATATCTCTGTTCTGTAACCCGCTGGAATCATGCTGTCGATGGCGGTGATGGGCAATCCGCGTGCTCCGCGGAAAAGCGAACCCTCAGATTTTCTTCATAAACAGTGCGGCTATTACTCGAGTGAATACGGTACTTGTCAACTATCCTTTTTACGGTGCGCATAGCCGGTGTGTGCCTGCTTGAAATCATGCTAGAAAGTGAAACAAGGTACACACATCGCATGTCATGTTTTCCTTTCCCCGTGCTTATAATGCATCGCCAGTACAATGAGCTCAAGGGAACCACAGATTTCCGCGTCTTTGGCCCGAAGTACCGAGGCGACCGAAATACATAGGCCATTTTTCTCTAGATTTCTCCGTGAGCTCCTTAGAGCCGGTGCTGGATTTGTAGCAGACAAGACAATTGTTTTCGCTAATGCTACAAAAAATACGGCCTTTTTTTGGCAACAACGTTTTGTGTCAGACGAACTTGTTTCTTTGCTTACGTTAGAAGAACCGTCGGCAAAAATTGTAACTTCTACCTCTTTGGAGACCTAATGCACCCTGTAGCTTTTTGGGAAATATGTACCTCTTCGGGGCCTAAATATAACTCACGGTGCCAAAAATCTCAACTCACGACAACCTCACGACCATCTAACCTCACCGAAAATCTAACTTCACGACAATTGTGTGTCCATTATTATCTTCAAAATAATAATTAAAACAAAATTATTACAACACCCAAGCAGAGAGAGTTTATGCTAAAATTCAAACTGTCTAAACTTCCTATGTAGACTCCCTTCATGTGCGACGATCATCCTCACAAACCCCTTGTTCATCACGCAATCTGGTTATATGTAGAATACATGCTTACCTCGGTAGCGTTGGGGAAATCGCCGTCGCATATAGGTTTTTCCGCTTGGCTCTGACCTAAGAGCGGGATTGCGAGAAAAAGGGCAGCAATCATTGTGTTTCTCCAGAATCACAAATGGCTGTTTTCGCCTCGAATGATATATATACAGAGTTAAGGTTAGTAACAATAAAAAAAGTTCATTCTGCGAAGTAAGCGCCAACTGCTCTCCGCCTTAGAGAAGAATATATATATATATATATATATATATATATATATATATATACCCGGCCAAAAAGTATATATATATATATATATACGTTTTGGCCGGAGTCCGGCCTTCGTCAGGAAGAACCTGACGAAGGCCGGACTCCGGCCAAAACGTCGAAGATTAAATCGTCCGTTGTTGCTGTTTTCACCAAGGGTTTTTTTCTTCCCAGTTATACCCACGCCTTCGGCCTCCCGCCACCATGCACGTTATATATATATATATATATATATATATATATATATATATATATTAAGCATTCGATTCTTATTTTTTATATATAAGGAAATATTCTGTTTAAGCATGTTTTGTTCATCATATCTCACTGAGTGTACGTTCTACATCACACCTTCCGGCGAGTGACGTGGATAAAACTATGCCAAACTTAAATGCTCGAGGCTCATGACGGCGGGCACTACCCTTCGATTTGTTAATGGTTTTGCTTCTTGCATCGCCGTTGTTGCAGCATACTTTTAAAATTTCAGTCTTCTGCGGTGAAGGTTAGCTGGGCCTTGACCAGGTCTAGCATAGGTATTAGAAGAAAACAATAATAGTTGAGTCTTTCTTAACCAATCTTTGCATCGGCCGATTGTCCGGTGACCACACCGCCGCACGTTCAACATTGAATGTAACCTTTGATCTTTGACATTTCTAATAGTTTCATGTTGCTTAGGTGTACAGTCATCGGCACTATATGCTGGCCCAACGCAACGGCGGCAGGAGCGGTTCAAATCCCGCTTGGGGCGCCCCAGGTGAGATAAGCCTTTGGGAGCGAGATTTGAACCAGTTCACCCATGGGTGTTGATGAAATCGGTAAGTGGAGCATTCGCGGATGGGTTCGCTCTTGGTCAACGTGAGAATGAAAGCAACCTTGCGTGCTAAATAAACGTGTTGCCAAAGCTTGCGCGTAAGTGACCAATGAGCTTTTTTTGACCCCTTAGCAACTTCACAATTGGGGCAATACTTTGGTGAGACCTCTCACCAACATCAAAATAGCGAAAGAGGTCTCGCGGTCCCTGATGTGCTTGTCCTTAGTACTACTTCATGCACCGATCAATGCCAGCTTGTGGACGGCAACGGACCAGATTTGCATACGAAGCGCGAGTCGTCAATGTGGAGAGCAAGGAGCAAGTCTTCTGCTTCTTGCCCAGGAGTTGCGGTGACCTCAGAACGATGCCGAGTTGTGACACTTTGATTGAAAGGATAGTTGGTAGACCTCAGTGCTAGATTCCTTGAGGTGTACCCGCTATTTTTGTTTTCCAATTAGCCAATGAGAGCTTGGTATACTGACATCATCGCAACCCCTGAGCTAGAAGCAGACAAACTCGCGGTCCGCATAGACCTGTTTCACTCGGCGTGGGATGCTGCACACAGTAAATTTATTTACGCCCTCGAGGGTGTTTCCTAGTGTCTATAACTCACACCCTTGCACCTCCAGAAAAGGGTATTTGAGGAATGTGAAGCAGCCATTCATTCCTACAGGCAGCGCTTTCCTACAATCAGCCCGCCACGACTTCGTTTTTTTACACGGCGCTCCGGCGGTGACATTACACTTTACGGTGACATTACATTTTTACACGGCGCTCCGCCGAACACCGCCGGCTTCACGACGGATTCCGTGACGAGTGGGGTTGGTGGCTGTGCTGCTACACAGTCAACTAACCCATTCGCTTTTGTTATGCAGGTGTTTTCCTCCGTCATCACCCGTGTGCTTCTTCCTGCTCTACTGTCTGCTTTCCGTGTGCCTACGTGCTATGGACGCGATACCGGTGATTGACATATGTCCTCCCACTGCGTGACGGCACGCGTGTCAACGCCTTCGATTGGAAACTACACCCTCGACCCAGCACGAAGAGCACCATCGTCAACGACGGACCCAGCCACGTCAACTATTAAGCTGCGACAGCTTCCCGCGCGGCTCTGTGGGCTCGGTGGCTGTACTGCAACATGGTCAACTAACCCATTCGCTTTCGCTATGCAGGTTAGTAAGCCGCATGATATTTCTTCTAAAAAATCAAGTCCTCATTTTCTCGCACAGCTGCCGAGCCCGCAGTGAGTGTTGTGTTTCTATTGCCATTGAGTGTGTCGAAGTAATGCATTTCTTGTTGGGGGTGTTGTTGTTCGGCGACGTGGAGACCAACACGGGACTTAAGAAAGCTATACTTGCTGAATTAAAAACAATGTCTGTCGGGCAAGCTCAGATAATATCCGAGGTTCAAGACCTCACAAACTAACTGCAAGGAACGGACAGAAATATAGCCAACCTGAAGGAGCGAATGGCCCAACTAGAGATTCATTAAAAAACAAATTGAAACCTTGCAATCTGACCTCGAGACGACACGCGCTGATATCGCTCAAACAGCCCGTATAATCCTAGAGAAGAACGCTCGAATGGACGATGCTGAAAACCGCTCACAGAGAAATACCTTAATATTTTACGCTGTTCCTGATCCCGTTCCATATGAGACTTCTGTCCAGTCGAAGAAAGAGTATTTCAGTTATGCTGTGATCACCTCCAGGTGGCACTTGAACCTAGAGATATTGAGCAAGCTTCGTGTCTCGGCCATCACACAGACACACGCTGTCGCCCATGAATCGTGAAACTAATTTTTTTTAAGAACAAGGAGGCTATTCTTTCGAGCAGCACGTTAAAGGACACCGCCTTGAGCATTGGCGAATATTTCTCGCGTCCCGTCCAAAACGCCCGGAAGGACTTAGTTATATTTGCTAAAACAAGGCAGGCCCATTCCCGCTACGTTTCAAAGCACTATTCATAGGCAAGCAACGTTATATGTTTGACGAGTTGTCAGAAACTGTAAAACAAATCGCATAATAATCACTAATCTATCAGAAACAAATGAACCGTCTTTAATCCACCCCTCGTGTAAATACTTCCTTATCCGTACCCCTGCAAAACGTCATACCGAAAAAAATACAATTCGCCAGTACGATAAAGGAAATTATGAAACTATACATAACGTGCTGAAAACTTTCTTTCCAGATCTTGAAGCGACGTTTCACAACCGGTCAATTCATGAAAACTGTTCGATTTTTAAAAACACGTTAAACGTACTTGCAAATAATTTCTCAACTTGTTCAACTTCCACGCAGATAAACAAAAACCATGGTTCACTAAAACCATCAAAAGATTAAAAAACATAGGGGAAAAACGTTTTTTATGCCCAACCAAGCTAACGGCTGACCCTAGTGCATGGGGAAAATACTACGCGGCTGAGGATGCATTTTAGACCGCAATTCGAAACGCCAAGTACTCTTTTTTCCACGTGGACTTAGCAAACATGTTAAAGAGAAACTCCTGAAAATTCTGGCAAATGATAAACCCTCAGCAAACGCATACTATTGTCATTACCAATGAATCGGGAGACGAGAATGATACTGAATGTGCAAACGGTTTCAACACCTAGGTTTCATCGTTTTTCACTGCAACATTTGATGTGTCATTACGACGCTACCTACTAACATCGAGTGTCCAATGTCTCTCGTCACAATTTTTGCTTGTGGTATTGTGTCAGTAATTGATAAAATAAAACTGTCATCCTCAGCAAGCGAAGTAGAAATCAATTCCAAATTTCTAAAAAATACTAAGCGCATGTCTGCAGCATATTTGTCCTTGTTATTCTTTAAGTCAGTTTCAACAGGTAACATACCGGAAGATTGGAAGGTGGGAAAGGTTGGTCCTGTCTACAAATGAGGAAACAAAGAATATCCATTAAACTACCGCCCTATCTCTTTTACAGCGTGTTTTGCAAAATCAAGGAACACGCCATTTTCTCTCAAGTCATGCATTTTCTGGACTCGATCAACTTATTCCGTCCTTCGCAGCACAACTTTCGTAGAAAACCCAACTGAAAAAAAAAAAAAAAAAAAAAATTGGCGCTTGTATGAAATTAGACGGGTCCATACCGGTAACAGTTTAGCCATGCCGGTCACCAGTTTGTCAAAGGGGTCGCCCGTATGGCTCAAATGGGTCCCCCGCATGAGCCATAACGTTCACCTTTTTGGACAAACAGGTCACTCCTTGGGCAAACGGGTCGCTCGTCTGGGCAAATGGGCGACTCGTTTGGCAAAGTTGTCGCACGTTTGCTCAAACCGGTGACCATATTGCACAGACGGGTGACCGGTGACCGGCAAACTGTACCGGTTTAGTCAAACGGCTCTCCGGAGCCCGTTTGATATTGAACGAACAGATCGGCGGCATGGGCACGCCTGTTTCAGCTGTGGCAGCCAAGTTTTCCGGAAGGCTGGGAGCGCCGGTTCATTGATTTCAGATCGTTCGCGTAATGCAAGTAATTATATTTATAATTTAATTGCGCTGATGTTCGCTAATACTGCAACTAGAACTAACACTTTTGTTTTCTTTTTTTTAAGTAAACGCGCGTCGTTGGTGAGCCGATTTTTTTGACAGAAATTTAAAACTTTGTCGTTCTTTGTAGCCTCAGTTTACTTATTCAACTCAAATCTCTCTCGCAGAAGAAGCGACCGTGTGAAAAGAATGTACTTCTAGATCCGCTTCACTTCAATTCAAGAACTGCAAGAACCTCGAGCATTGCGAGAGCACGCCCACCATTGCAGCAGTCAAACTACGAGCTCGAACTGAGTACTTTCTTCGCTCGGGCGCAAGCCGAGCTTCTGGCCTGCGCCATTTCCAGCGTTCGAGTGTGCTGAAACGCGCGCGCCTGCTTTCCGAGGCTACAAACACATCTACTGGAATGCCTGGGGAGAGGGTACGGTTTTGTCCCGGTGTCTTGCGCCTTCACCGCGCCCCCTTTCTCCTCCCTTGTCACTTCTGTCACTTGACCTGCAGCAGCGAGCGAGCTAAACGCTGATAAGCATCTAGATCCGGAAGGGCGCGCCTGGCAGCCGCTTTTCTCTTTGTCTGCTTGTTTTCAGTTGCAGTTCGAACTTCGCTCGTCCTACCAGCTTCGATCTATCGCCTAACCCTACAGTCTTATTAGAATGTCTCTCGACAACGTTTTCGATGTTCACCAAAGCTATCAGTTGTTCGAAAAGTCCTACACGTATACCGGCAACAAGCGATTCTTCAAAGAAGTCAAGAATTCTTGCGGTTTGGTTGGGTTCGGCAAATGACAGCTTGTGCGCCGCATCGTGTTGAAGCTTTCAAGGAGCCGTTCCCTCTCGTTTTTGTGTTTGTGTGGTTGTCCTGCGTTGACCTTGTCGACATATATCACGAATTACATCTTTCAAGTCTGCTATCATTATGGCAAGTGCACTGCAATCTACTTGTTGGCAACGATTGACCGTTCTTCTACGCGTACTCTTCTAGATTATCTATAGAATTATGCAGCGTCTATGCTCGCGGCAGCCGGGAGAATCATTTTCCCGAAAGTCTACCTTTATAGTCAAGAATTACCTTAATTCTTGTTTGCTTTGCAATCTTCTCAGTTGTATAAAAGCTTAGAGTGCCTCTCACATTTCACAAATCGCTTGCACGTTTGTACTTGTCTACTGAAGAGGTTGTATGAACTTCGAGGAGAATTGAAAGCAATCTTTTGTGTCTGTTTCTCCTGTCCATTTGCAAGCTCCTACGCGAGCACATTTGTTCTACGTGTTTTCTCCATGTTATAAATAGATTTATGAGTTTCGGGTCGTCATAAATAAGTTAAATAAGAGTCGCAGGTACTCGTCGATCACCCGAGGGCGTTCACCATAACAGGGGCGCGGGTCGTTTGGGTGGAACCCGCGCAGCCCGAGTCGTCGGTATGGGCATCGGCGGTACACATGGTCAGCTTCCCCGCAGTGGTAACACAGCGGGCGTCGGTCGGCTGACCTCCAGACGTCTGTCTTCCTCTACGCAAGTTGCTCCGGGTGAAGGTGCGCCTGCTCTTCCTGTCGTCGGGGGTACTGCGGCGTTGGGGCGTCTCTTCGAGGTGGCGCCGTGGCTTGGCGGGCAGCTTGCGGCGGTCGTCGGGCCATGGCGGCGTAGCTCAACGTCGGTTCCTCCGGTGCCACCGTGGTGACGGGAACCTCTGGTTGGAGCGCCCGATGCACTTCTTCTTGGACAACCTCGGCGATGAAAATGATTGGCGGACGACTGGCGGTTGGCAGCAACCTTCGCAGTTCCTCCCAGACACCTCCCGGATACATTTCCGGATGTCCCGTGTACCCGGAGTGTTTTCGCCGTTAAGCAGCTTGGGTGCAGCGACACCTGGATGTCGCTGGTAGTGGGAAGCGCGCGCTTGGAGGGCGCGCTCGATGTTGGCTGCCTCCGTGACGAAGGCTTCGACGGTGGTCGGCGGGTTGCGGACGAGGCCTCCGAAGATGTCATCCTTAACACCTTGCATCAGGATCCGCAGCTTCTTATTGTCGGTGGCTTGAGGATCGGCGCGAGCGACCAGGTGCAGGACATCCTCAACGAAACTCGTGATTGTCTCGTTTGCGCTCTGGGTCCTCATTCGAAGAAGGTCCTCGGCCCTCTCCCGGCTATAGTGGTTGGTGAACGTCCCTCTCAGCGAATCGTTGCAGGCGGTCCATGAGTTCAGAAAAGTCTCGCGATTCTCGAACCAGTGCCTGGCCGTTCCTTCGAGCGCGAAGTAAAAACTCTGCAGGCGGTGTTCGTCCGTCCATCCGTTGTGCTGGGCCACTGGCTCGTACTGCTGTAGCCAGTCCTCGACGTTTCATAGGGCTCACCATGGAAGGACGCGGGCGTACGGGCAGCGACGGGTAGAGCGACGGCGGGTGGAGTGGTCATTGTCGGTATCTTCTCCCTCCGATTCTCGGGCAAGTGACCCGATTCAGGGGACTGACCTCTGGGACGACGGCTTCTTCGGGCTTCGGTGTCTTCGGCGATGGGTAGCCTTCCGGGGTTGAGCACGACGCTGGGCCAGGATGTCTTCGGAGGGGTACGCTCAGCGGTCATAGAATTCAATACCCCGCACCTCCACCCAAATGTCACGAATGACAAGTGATGAGGCTAAGAATGGCTAAGAAAACTGAACGTTTGATGGGGCGAACTTGTGCCCAAAAATAAAAAAAAAGAAACAGAAAATAACAGCAGAGCGTCGCGGGCGTCGAAGTCGGCCTAAGAGCAGAGTCGAATGCCGGGGCGAGACTGACTACGGCTCGCCACGCGGGGCCCCTTTTTTCACGCGCGTGGACTTCTGGAACAATCGGCCTAGAAGATTCGGCGCGTAGAAACATTCTAACCTAGAAAAATCAACACGGTTCTCGATATTACTAGAAATATAAATTGAAAGGAAATAAAAGACGCGACGCACCCAGGAATTGAACCCTGTGCTACCACACGAGAGTCAAGTTCGGTAACCACTCGGCCACGCACGCACTCGCTCGCCGACGCGCGTGGCAATATTTTGCTAGAATTTGTTCATTAAAATTTTAATTTTTGAAAATAAACTTGATTTAAATAAGAAACTTGCTGAAGTGTCATCGATCACTTCCAAATCAGTAAGCTTTAGAAAGACGTGAAGCGTGTGCCAATGGTGGGGTTTAACTGTGGTTAACACTCGTATAACAGGCACAAAGCTGGCGGTTGGAAAATGCGGGCTATAGTCTCATCAAAGCAGCGTTCACACCGTTATTCTTCCGCCTGTTGCACCGCGATTTGTTTTTCTATTAGTGACTGCTTCAGTAGTTTGGGGATGATGCTCAGCAAGTTTCTAGTTTTAACCTAATTTACTTTGACAATTAAAAAGTAAATTAAAAAAAATATTGTTTAATTATTGGACTTATTGGGAGGAGTAGCCCCACATTTGTTCTCCTGGCCGTGTAACTTGCGAGCAGGTACCGTATCAGTGAGTATTTCACGGCTTTTAAATAACTCGGTTTGACATAAAGTTAAACACTCCGTATACCCCTTGTAGTTCATATCGAGCCACAATTAGAAACATATTTCTGTTGCAAAAGCGTTATAATGCATGTGCGTGCTCTAAGTAATTGCGGCATGCATCCGTCAACTCAGATAAAAACACAGAAGTGCACATCAATCTTGAAACTCGTTTAATCAGTGCATCCGTCACATACAACTTTTAAGGGTAATTAAACTCCTAACTTGGAGTGCAGCGAAAACAGCGTAGCCCACGATGCATAGCTTCTTCGGCCTACAAGGATGAGATCAAGATCAATCATTATTCATGAGTGCTTCGAGAGCATGGCGCATGCTCGCGTTACGTCGGACTATACAGGGCGGGAGATTTTAATGCCAACACATTTATAAAAAAAAGGCTGACCGGTGCATTCACATATTCTTCACGCAATGTGTATCGGGCTCACCAGACACTAGATAGTAAAATAACCAGCATAAAACTAGACTAAGGAATAAAACTTTGCTCAATAAAGTTTAATGCATGGCTTGATGTGTCACGTCTCTGTTGTAACATTTCCAGCAATTAATATTAGAGGCTAAACGAGTCTGAAGATATTATGAGAATGAAACTGGCTTTCGGGTGCTAATCGAGCAGTTTTCGTCTCTCGCACGGTTGCGAAAAAAACATTAAAAAGCGTCGCGATCCCTCTTTCCAACTTTGATAGAAGAAGGGCGTACGCGTTTCTGACTCATTTGCACTATCTCGGCAGCGTGCCCTTGGCACACTCATCAAAGATGCACTGCCCAAATAGAAATGTTGTGGAAACACTTCTAGGCATCAATTTTGGCAGGACACTTGGCACCGTTTCTGTGACCAGTTTTAAAATCGGGAGAAAACAACCACAGCAATAGTTACCTATTAATATCTCGAAACTTTGGCTTTTTCGGAAATTGCTTAAATTCATATAACCTCCAGGTACTGGCTGCCATGAAAACTGCAGTTCCAACAAAACCCAGCAAATTAATTATAGGTGTATACTTAGTTTTCACACCGATAGCGACCGTTATTATCTCACTAATGTCTGCCGAGCTCGATAAACATGAAGTGGGAAGTGCACACATCTACTGGTCACCTGCTTTGTATAATATATTTCAAGTTAAAATGAAACACCCCTAATTTCAGCCTTAGCACTGAATGATGCCTTGTGCTTGCAAATAAAGCGTTGCGAAATGCTCGAAGGCCTTGGAATTGCTACACCAAAAATAGGACGTCCGGAACACAGCAAACATTAAGTGCTGTTGTGTGATACCTCAAATGCTTATTGTAACGACTAGGCTGCCATGAGCGCTGTGGTTCCTTCCACAGCATGAGTCACTCGGAGTTGTCATTTCTTTTCGACGTAGAAAAGAATTGCATCGTTCTAATAAAAACGGGGACCTATGAACTCGATGAAGGGCATAAGTGACTTCTTTGCTTCTCACAAAACAAAAAAAACAAACAATATTTTAGATAATGAGCGAGTCTCACGTGATGTACACCCGTTTTGTTATGCATGGAGGCAGCAGTTTTCTGGCTGGCTCGATGATACTTTTTTGTTGTTGCGGTCGACATAAAAAAACCGCAGCATTCGGCAACAAAAAGAAGCGAGACTAGAATTTAATATTTTGATATCAGCTTCTATTTGCTGCTAACGTGAGCGACTCCAGCATTTTTATGTGTCCGCTTGCTGAAGAGTAGTTTAAGTTGCGGTTTGATATTGTGTTTATATTAAATTCATAATCACTTAAAATATTTTTATGTCAAAATAGTCTATTCAATTTGCACTAAATTATAATGTCGTTTTAGTTTGGAGCCAGAAATTTGATATATATATATATACAGGGTGTTTTTTTTTTTAAGCTTAACAGATTTGTTTAGAAAAAGCCGTGAAAGTTACAATTATGCCGCTTGTGGAGGCGAGTTATAAGGCCCGGGGGACATATTAAAGGGGTCTAATCGTAACAGTCAGTCGGCTAATTAATTAAAACTTGTTAATTAACTTTTTAATTAATGGAAATAGACATATGGTTCCAATTAGAAACTTGCTCAGCGTCATCGAAAACCACTAAATCACTCATTTTCAGAAAGACTTTGAGCGCGTGAGAAGCGTAGTAGTGCACTAAAGTTACCACTCGTGGAGCAGGTACAAAGCTAGAGGTTGCGATAAGGCGCCCGCGCGATTTTTCCGTCTCTTATCTAGCCCCAGCCTTGTACCTGCTCCACGAGCGGTAACTTTAGTGCACTACTACGCTTCTCACGCGCTCAAAGTCTTTCTGAAAATGACTGATTTAGGGGTTTTCGATGACGCTGAGAAAGTTTCTAATTGGAACCATATGCCTATTTTCATTAATTAAAAAGTTAATTAACGAATTTTTGTTAATTAGCCGACTGATTGTTACAATTAGCCCCCTATAATATGTCCCCCTGGCCGTATAACTCACCTCCACAAGCGGCTTAAGTGTAACTTTCACGGCTTTTTTTAAACAAATCTGTTAATCTTAAAAAAAAACACCCTGAATATATATATATATATATATATATATGCCTCCTAATTTTTTTCCTCCAAAAACATCACGATATGACATAAAGGATGGTAATTATGGCTTTTGTGGATAGTGTTGCCAGACCTAACCATGTCAAACGGAGGGAATTTTCAGTAGCTACACCATACTAAAGCAACTCAAGAATGTGTCCATGTGATATTGATATTACAGTCGGAGGTCTAAAAACTGAATAAAAATTAACTCTTTGGATAGTTGGGTAAACATCTTAAATCCAAAAAAGGCAAATTACAAGGACAGAGCAAATATGCGGACGGGATAAGCGCTTACTACGGTGGCTAAAATCCGTTCATCCTTAAGCTGAGACTAGAAGCACCGCCTTCAGCGTGAGCTCGCTGGCTTCCGCGGCGCTTTGCTTGCACGTGCCTTTGCGTTCACACTTGTATTAGCGAGGACAGAAGGCTCGCGGTGAAGATGGAGCTTCTAGAAACAGGTCATGATGCAGAGGTGGCGCGGCTGTCGACACTGAGATTCGACGTCCACTGCGATTCGAGTGCTTTCTTGCTTCGCGAGTAAGTATTGCGTGCGATAACCGCTCCTAAACATACTTTCGAAAGTTAAACTGTGCTGATTTTGAACATCTGGCTAGCGTAACACTGGTATAAACCTTTGGATGCTTCTCTCGAAGTCGTCGTCGTCGGGAATGTCGAAGAGGGAGGCTTTCTTCTCTTTCTTTCATGCAGAAATGTGCCCCGTGGTGCAACCACGAGCAAAGGAATGTTTTTGCCGTTTTGCCATCGCCGTAGTCTGGACACATGGGGCAATCTTTTAGGGAAAATCACCACAAACGAGCACTCCAAGCGACGCGGACGAGCCCTTCCGGGTGCGGATTGTGCAATTTGCATCTTGGTGTCGATGAGCGCGCCACCTGTCGTCCTCATGATATACTAGCGCGCTGCCGCACACGGAGCAAGCAACGCGATGCTGACACCTCCCCCTTTAGCCACCATACGCATGCAATCCATATAATGTTAATGCGTGAAAAGAAAAAAAAATGTTAAGAAAAGTATGAAACCAAAATTGCTGAATGCATTAGCACAAAAAAATTAAAGATTTAAAAAAAAATAAAAAATACATATAAAAATGAACGACGTTTACAATTTTGTGTAATGCCGAATTAGACCGCAGCTCTTCAGGAGGACGGGATGGTAAGGAGGTAAGGGTCACGTGTTACGTCACGTGCGTAACACATGACGTCACATGTGACTTCAAACGTGACGTCACGTGTAACGTTACGAGGGTAACCTTTTCCCGTTATATTTAGCGGAAAAATGCCCCCGCAAAATTTAGCGAAAAAATGTTTCGGAAAATTAACCGGGAAAGTTTTGCCCTCGTGACGTAGAGGAAACAATTTCCGGGCTGAATTGCGTCACATGCGACGTTATGAGGGTAAAAGTTTCCAGCTATATTTGTCGAGAAAATTTAGCAGAAAAAATTTACAGTTAAATTTAGCGGAAACAAATTAACGGTTTGAGTGGCGGAACATGTGACATCATTATGGGCCACGTCCCATAATGCAACGTGTGGTTACGTCGACGGCGTCGCCGCTCAAGCCGGGAACGGGCGCCTGAGAGCTGCTTTCTTAAAGAAAATTTAAAAAAAAGAGGGGAAAAAAAGATTAAAAATAAATATTTAGAGTTTTTAGATTTTTTCCTTGGACAGTGATATGGATGGTGTGATAATGCGCCTGTCTCTTTTTTTGTATTACGAATTTTGCGTCATAAATTTTTCTGCCTCTCTTGCTTTGAGAGCGACTGATGACTGATGACTACTGTTTCTGACATGTATGGCTAAATGACCTGATGGTGTCGAACGTAGAGAACGGTCATTCTCTTGTTGCGTTAATGCATGCATTAAGGCAGCGGCCAGAATGACCAACCTACACTCATCCAAGAGTGCACCGAATTTCATACGCGATATTGTAGTTGCAGTCGACATATTTATGTGCGTGCTGACTGAGCGTTGTTTTTGAGGTTTGTTTTTTAGTTTATCTTCGGACACAGTTTTTTTTTCAAAGTTTATAAGGCGCTGAGACTACCACCTGAATAACATATTTAGAGGCTATACGTTTCAAGTTGCAAAATATTTTGTGTTGGTAGGGTCTCACTGCCGTTCGGCGCGTCCTACCACTTCGTTGTATTATTTAATTAAGAGTGGCTCAGTTGTCTGCTACATCTAACAACAGAAACTGATGTGTACAGATTCATGTAGTGTTCGAACTTGTGCATCATAACTTAGTTTGGTGGTGTGCTCGCTTAATTTTTGCTAGGTCGGGATGAAACAGCTTTTTACAATTCCTCTTATGGTTATTCTAGAATACGCCGAGTCAAATGCCTGAAGTCCTTTTTTCTGGATCGTCGCATGTATGTCCTACATGTATAGTTATACTCAAAGGACAGCTGAAGACCTAAGAAAATAAAGCTTGCTGTTAGTTGGTAGTTCGAGGGTAAACTTTCGTCCCTGAGGTTACGTTAAGAACGTGCTGCAGCTTTTGTTTATTGTTGACGAGTCCTTTCGTTCAGGTCGTTCATGCAGCTGGACAAGAGAGTCACCAACGTATTCTAACACACATGATACCAGGTTTGCGAAAAGCTTCAGATTTATGTTCCGGTCACATTGGGCTAAAGTGGTACACAGCACATGAGCAACGCATGAGCCAATATTTATTCCTTTATTTGGATAAAACTGTTGTTTGTTGGATGTTACTGCAGAGAAGGATAGGGAAAATCTCAAAAGCTCTAAAAATGAATCTACCGAAATACCAGACTGGCCTTGAAAGGACCCAGTTCCATTAGTCTCGATGCATTAACTGACCGCCTCAGACATTTTTGTGTGAGATTGAGTAGTACAAGTCTTCCATCTCAAAAGAAAGCCCAAAACTGACTGCCGTATCATTTCGTTTAAGATCTTGTATCAATGCCTCTGAGTTGAGATTCAAGAAAGTATCGTTCAATTGAAGGTTTCTCATGTGAAGCAGAAGGAATCGAGACATCGCTCCCTGCTATAATCCCCTTTCCGCTACTACTGCTCGAAATGGGCAACGTTCCTCGTGAGATTTTGCAGTTAGAAATATTTTTAATTGAACACACTTTGCAGCGGTGATCTGATTCCTCAGTTAACTTCATTCTATTGCACAATTGAAGAGCCTTTCCTTTTATCACTTTGGGTTTAAAACCTTCAAAGAAGTTAAAAGTATTGTGAATGGCCACCGGATCTTTATTAAGGTAGACATATCTAGATTTCACAACCAAACACCCTTCCTTGTCCAGGATCAGCAGATTGAAAGTAATTCGGAAACGATCAACAGTAGGCGATACATTCCTAGGTAGCACGCCAGAGGAATTCCCAACTTGGGCAAAGGTCTGGCAAACATAAGGGCCCAACTGTGGCGCAGTTAGGTTTTCACACCATGGCACTCATCATTTCCAAAGTACGGTGCCTAACCATAGCCTTAGTTGGGCGATCCTAGGGCATGCCAAAGTTTGGCTCTTCTTTGGTACGCCAGAGGAGTGCCAAAGTTGGTGCCATACTTGAGCCATAACTTGAAATAGTAAATCCTAATCTGGGAATTCGGGGAATGCCAAGGTTTGGAGTTTCTCTGGTCCGCCAGAGGAGCGCCAAAGTTGGTGCCATACTTGAGCCATAACTGCCATAGTAAATCCTAATCTGGGAATTCGGGGCATGCCAAGGTTTGGCGTTTCTCTGGTCCGCCAGAGGAGCGCCAAAGTTGGTGCCATACGTCAGCCATAACTGCCAGAGCAACACCTAATTTTGGTATTTGGGACGTGCCAGTGTTGAGGCGGCGTTGGTGGCAGTTCCGGGAACCCCCCAAAAAAACGTATCTGGCGCGACGGTTGGCTGGATCGTTGGGTCTTTGTTCGCGGTGCTGCTCGGACAGTTCTGCTTGGGGAGGTTACAAGTTGTCTTTAAGCTGCTTTTGTATAAGATAGTTTGCCGGAACCTTGAGTGCTGCCTCCGCCGATGGTTCCTATGGCTGATGACGTCCTCCGCCTGAGTTCCACTTGCTCGCGGGTGAAATGGCTGCACCCGGCATGTTCGGAATTCGCTCCATCCTCATTGCAGCGCAGGCAATGGCTGTCTCTCTCTCCGCGCCGGCGAGCCAGGCAAGCAGGCTCGACGATTTGGATTCATTCTCATAATCAGGTGCATGTGAAACTGAACCTTTCTGACACCCGACTTGCAATAGCTATACTTGTAATACAACCGCCAGCGTACAGGTCCCGTCATAGTAAAACGGAGCGCCGGATCGGCAAGCGAACTGCATCACCGCGCTATCTAGCATCGCCGGCTGCAACTGATAGGCTACATCTGCACATGCGCACGTGTCTACAGCGGGGACTTCCGTTTTCTTCTTCCAACCCATACGTTATCGGTGGCTCGAGCGGCGCAACGCTCTTCTTAAAAACGCCGCCTGATAGACTCGCCCCTCTCTCTCACTTTCGCTCAGCGTTATCTCCCCGTGCGAGCCGAACACCTAGCGGTGTTTATCGGAACAGCGTTTGACAGCTCGAGACGCCGATAATGCGAGGATCAAACAAGAAAGACGGAGGACACCGCGAACGCACGCGCGCATGTGCAGACGGCCCCTATCAGTTCCAGCCTGCCCTACTAGATAGCGCGGCGATGCAGTTCGGTCGCCTCTCCGGCGCTCCGTTTTACTTTGAGCCTTGAGGGTACATGTACATGCAGCTTCAGAGATCCTCTACCACAGTGGTTGCGAGTTGTATAGCGGACCACAACCAGGGAGGCAGGAAGGGGGTAACAAGAGCAGGATATTTTCATTCCTAGGCGTTGCTTTACGTAAAGGCTGAACCGCATGTAAGCGATTCAGCGAGTGACGAGAGTCGGCGACGAGCGGCGGAGATTTCCCACGGTCGCTCGTCGCGTCGCTCGGTTTTTGGATTTCTAGAAAATCGTCTCTCGTCACGTTGGTCGCTTGCTCCCGTTGCATTTATGCGGTTAGCCGCGTCGCGCGAGTGACCGAACGAATGCAAAGCGGATCGTCGTCGCTTGTCTCGTCGCTCACCAAATCGCTTAAATGCGTTTTTTTTAGTTAATTTCCGGGAGACTGGCACCACATGTACGATTGCCACTCGCTTCCATGTTCCCTCTCATTCCGTTTATGATAGTGCATATTTGTTTATTGGTGGCATTAGTTAAATACTATTTTAGAACAGACGGGTGCAAATAAATCTGCCATGGTTCTAATTACGGATGTTTATTATTATTTCAGATGCCTTGGGGTACTATGTTAGCCCCCACCGGAACCCCGGCACTCTAGAAAATGTGGAGAATTTCGTCAACCGACTGGGACACATGAAAAATATCACGACAATTTTTTTGTATTGTAAACATGTTTTCATGTTTATTTTTGCGGTCTGCACTATGTTTTTTTTTAATAAAGTGAATTTAATTAGTTCTTTAGCTGTGTTGTCAATATGACCAGCTAAACTGGTTTAACTGCTTGGAGTGGACCAGTATACAGAATTGTACAGTATTACTAGTATACACATTTTCACAGTAAGGCCGGCACGCACAGTTTCAATTTGTCACGTTCAACCAATTTCACCAGTGGTAATAATCTTGTGTGAACTGGCCCAGTTTGTAAAAGTTTTCAGTAGGGCCGGTAACTGCCCTGCTGGTCCAGGTTGAATTTCTATCGTCTAGCCACGCTTGGCTGACCACTCGTCCACTAACCTGGCCCATGCTGTATATACAATAGAGAGCCAAGCTTGGGGTACCACTGAGCTTCCCGCCTGACCCAGGCCAAAATTCCAGTGGTGAGCCAGTCCATGGCTATACAGGGAACTGCCAGTGGTCGCCAGACTGGCATACCAGGATGGGGCTGCCTAGCGCCATAGGACAAAACAATCTAGGCCCAGTGAAACTTCCCAGGCTGCCCAGTCTGGCTCAAGCTTGAGCCGGTCATAATGTGCTGCTTGGGTACCCATTAATCTCTGTGGCACGTCAGACGAAATTGGTAAATTGTATCCCTCCAAGGTCGACAACGGCTTGCTATAATATCTGTATTTCCCGCCTACAGCGCGCACCGAATATTTCGTGCAAGACAAAGAAGAACTTCATATCAGTCATGCAAGAAAACATCCTCGGAAGATTATTCCGATAAAACCAGGCTGGCGCGACAGAAACTGTGGGAGTACGCTTCTATGTACAGAGACGAAGGAACAAGGTACAAAATTAAGTTTGATAAGCTATACGTAAACAACCAGATCTATGAGTACTCCCATTCCAGCCGAACCGTCTTTCAGCTCGGAGGGCGTTCCCCAGTTAGCGCTTCCAACGAATGACTTGCCCAAAGTTCTAGTACTGACATTGCACACTTACCCCGATTATCATTTTTAGTAGCCAACTTTCGAAGCATCATTTCAAAACAAGCAGAATTTGAAAACATCACCGTAAGCTGCCAACCAGATATCGTATTTGGAACGGAAACTTGGTTATGCCCCGATATCAACAGTGCCGAACTTATCTTATCTAATACTTATAACATTTATAGAAAAGACCGAACGACACAAAGAGGAGGCGGCGTTCTTATCGCTGTTAGAAAGGATATTACTTGCTCGGTCATTGAAAACATTTCGCCTTTAGAAATGTTGTGGGTACGCTTGCAACTGGACTTCCGATTTCTGCTCCTCGGTGTTTGTTATCGTCCTCCGAATTCGCAGAATGATGAATTCAATGAATATTTCTATAATTCCGTAGGAACCATAACTAAATCATTTCCTAATCACCCACTTGTCGTCGCTGGGGATTTTAATTTTCCCGGTATCAATTGGTCGAGTCTTCAACTCCATGACAACTGTCTTAACCCACTTCAGTCCAGTGCTTTTCTTCAAACTCTACGTATCAACGGTCTTCACCAGATGGTTTCTGAACCCACAAGAAATAACGCCATCTTAGACCTATTCCTAACTACACATCCTCAGTGTGTGCTGGGCGTCAATATTATTGACCAGATTAGTGACCACAAGATTATTTCTGTCAATGCAGCCTTCCCTGTTCAACGCAACACCAAGGCTCGGAAAAAAATTCACGACTATTCGCGTGCAAACACTGTAGACATAAACACAACTATGGCTCAATTCGTTATAGACTTCACGCGCAACCACGCATCACGCTCTGTTGATGAAAACTGGAACTTGATCAGAAGTAAACTTCAAGAAGTGTTGTCACGTCACATTCCTACTTTTTCAATACCATCAAATCCGGCCTCCCCATGGTTCACCCGATCTATAAAGACACTCCTGAATAAAAAGAAACGGCTCTTTCAGAATGCTACGAGGTTTAATACATCCCTACATTGGACTAATTACCACACTGTTTCATATACGTGCAAGCATGAAGTAAAAAACGCAAAGAGGAAATTTTATGGCCAGACACTACCAGATACTTTGCGATCCGACCCCAAAAAGTTTTGGCGTGTCGTTAATCCGAAAGGAAGGGACGCCCACCCAGATCTAACTGATGAGCATGGTGTGCCACTATCGGACGGCGACGCAGCCAACGCGTTCAATAACTTTTTTTCCAGCGTATTTACAGATGAACGCTTTCCGTTGCCTTCTTTCGTTTTGCTTTCAGACAGCATTGAGCCGATGCCCCCTTTAATTTTTACACCCCAAGGTATTTCCCAACTCATCGAAAACCTTCGAGTCGGTATCTCTCCCGGTGAAGATCGAATTTCTTCAAAACTCTTAAAAGTAACAAGGGACTTGATATCTCCCGTTCTTTCACTATTTTTTCAGCAAAGCCTCGACTCTATCATTGTTCCTGCCGATTGGAGTCATGCTCAAATAACACCTATCCTTAAAACTGGTCCATCATCAAATCCTACCAACTATAGACCAATATCCCTCACTAGTGTGCCTTGTAAACTCATGGAACACGTCATATACACGCACCTTCTCGCTCACCTCGATCGATTCAACTTTTTGTTTCCAAACCAACATGGCTTTAGGAAAGATCACTCATGTGTCACCCAGCTATTCGAGTTCATTACTGACCTTCATGTCAACACTCATGACAATTACCAGACCGATATCATTTTCATCGACTTTGCCAAAGCTTTTGATACTGTCCCACATAGTCGCCTCCTCCTAAAGCTATCACAACTCCGCATCGAACCGTGCATTCTTAACTGGATCGCTTCCTTCCTTTCTAATAGAACTCAGTCCGTATAAATAAACGCTTCTCTTTCTTATCAATGTTCAGTATCGTCTGGTGTACCGCAGGGGAGCGTTCTCGGGCCTCTTTTGTTCTTAATATATGTAAATGACCTTCCTTCTTCATTAACGTCCACCATTAGGCTTTTCGCTGATGATTGTGTCATATACAGAAAGATATCCGATACATCCGATCATTTAATATTGCAAAATGACCTTGACAGGATTGGAACTTGGTGCACCGACTGGCTCATGAATATTAATGTTTCAAAAGTAAACACATGAACATTTCCACATCCCCAAGTAGATCGTCTACCCAGTATTCCCTCCAAGGACGCAACATTGACAGGGTGTCCGTTTACAAGTACCTTGGTGTCCATTTTGCAGAAACGTTAAACTGGTCTCATCAGGTAGATTGCATAGTAGCAAGTGCTCATAAAACCCTCGGCTTCCTGAAAAGAAATATATCTCTCGCACCTCCGTCCACTAAATTGCTTGCTTACAATTCGCTGATACTTCCAAAACTAGAATACGCTAGCGCTGTCTGGAGTCCTCATCAGGCATACCTTGTTGATAGACTGGAGTCCGTCCAGAATAAGGCAGCCCGATTTATTTCCTCTGACTATTCTTCATTCACTAGCGTCACTTCACTAAAAAACAATCTCGGTCTACATTCTCTTGAGAAACGTCGACGGCTGTCACGACTATGTCTGTTTCATACCATTTTCAATAGCGCATCAACTTTTAGGCAAACCTACTGTAAACCGCCCTCCTATATATCACCCAGAACGGATCACCAACTCAAGATTCAGCCGCCCAAATCACGCACACTATTATATTCCTCATCGCCTGTTGTCATGTGCATTAGAGATTGGAACGATATGCCATACGAAGTAGTATCGGAGACTAACCTTGCAGCATATAAATTAAAATGTGAACAGTACCTTGGAATGAGCAGTTTGTAAACGGTCTCTACCTTGACATTTATTTGCCTTGCACGCTGTTGTATATTTGTGCTTATTCATCTTGATCTTTTTTGCGTGAACTTTTGTTTACACCCATTTAATTATGTCGCAATATGAGAAATTGCATTGTTATATCATGTATGTGTTCTTTTTCCTGCTCTTTGGTGTGCACGCTTTCCCCAGTGCATTTTTGTGCGTGTTATTCTAAGATGTAAATAGTATATACGCGAAAACATTGTTTTGAAGTTTCAATTGTATATTATGAATTTCCCCCCTCATGTAATGCGCTCGCAAGTCGAGTGCCTTTGAGGTAATAAAATGAAATGAAAAATGAAATGAAATGAAATTGGCCCCGAGGGACGTGCACTCGCTGTTCTGCTGTGCCATTTCGGGGGAGCACGCTCAAGAAAAATGCAGAGGAAATCAAAAACGCCGAGCAGTGTTCGACAGAGCCGACAGCAAGAAGGATGACATCGAGAGAATCACGTGCTTCGTAAAAGTGTTGCTTTTAAAACTGTCTCGTTCTCCCGTCTTGACCCTGTTGTCCTGTTTCCTGGCACCGGCAGAACTTAGACAAAGTGGAGCTTCCAGATGTGAGATCTACATGTACTTTCCCGGAAACGCTGTTGCAGGCTCCAGACTACGTCCGTGTCACCAGAGCGAACTGGAAACGACAACAACTACGCTGACACTGCGGTGGCTACCTTTCACATTCCTGAAAATACCAACTGAACGTACCTTTCACAGTTGT
>JABSTQ010001626.1:0-21085 GCA_013358835.2 Ixodes persulcatus | reverse complement strand
GGCTTAAATCAGGTTGCTAGTTATCTGAAGATTTATCTGAAATCACAGGAAACGCTTTTCCGTCCTCCACAAATGTTTAAACAGTTCGCGACAACGCAAAGCAATATTATATGAGCTTCCTAACACCAAATCTAATGCTGAGGAAGTCGCAGTTTTGAATCATGACGATCGGCAGTTGCGTCTACTCTGCACAAGCACCAAAATGTCGGCGCCCACAACAATGTTGGGGAACAGAGTGCCGATACTCTAAGCGCAGCTCATTTAGTGGCTCTAGTTCTTCCCAGAAGTGGCGCGCGGCACGTGTCTCGAGCACTTACACAAACATGATTGGCACCACTTTTCCCAGGATAGATGGGCTTTACTCCACACATCCTGGAAGTGGGTTTGCAAACCAGTATTCAGACGAAGAGCAGGCCGATATAGGACATAGCAAGTGCAAAACTGACACATTATTTCTTTTTTGTTTTTGTTTTCTAGCTTTAAATTAAGCTCTTAATTTTTTTTTCTTCTTTTGAAAAACAAGAAGAAGAAGAAAATAAATGGTGCTATGGAGAATTTGGGTGCAAAACAACGTTTGCGTGTTAAGTGTGGTGGTTCAAATGGCCACAACGCCGCACCTTGGTCTTTCGATAATTTCGAACGTGGATGGAACTTCGAATTCATTCAGAAATCAGAGCTTATTCTACGTTTCGTAAGCCACTGTAATCTACGTATGTACTGGCTCGTATCTCGCGCCGCCTGTTGGCCGCTTCCTGCAGCGGCGGACGCAGAGCGAAGAAGATCTAGCTCGAGATCGGCGGCGAAGAGCCCGGGGCCCGAGCCCACCTCGAGCGCCCGACGTGCATGCGCAGCTGCGAGCAGGCAACTCGTTTGTTCCGGAAAAATTCTGCGCCATCTATGAGGAGAAGGGTACTAATAAATAGCGGTTGAATCCCCCTTAAAAGTTTGTACTGTACCGCTATCACCCGACCTTCCCAAACGCCTACTCCCTCCTCCCCTTCCCTTTATTCCCATTTCCTTCCGATGTCTTCACAAAGAACCAAAAACAACCCTAAAACAAGACAAACCAATGTATTTAACATTTCGGCTGGATCTCACCCGTCATGGAGACAGAAACTCCGTTTCTGATAAAAGACCAGGTTAGGTTGTCTCAAGAAACGGAAGGATTGCTTATGCAGTTTTCAATACTCCCAAGTCTAATGGTCTAATGGATTTAAATCTGCAATAGTATGTTCTTAATTGATACCGTCCTTTTTTGTTTAAGGGCGAAGATGTATTTTAGTGAGGGCTGCTATTCTGCAAAACAAAGTTGAAAAAAGTGCAACTGTGTGTCTGTAAGACAAGAAAACTATTTTTTAAGAACAAAGAAATTTATTTTATCAGTGCATGCACGTTCGATTTAAATGTTTGGTATGCTCACCAAAAAATAAAAGAATAGCGCAGAAACAAATACACAATTACTATATTTCTTCACATTTGCATTAAAACCCGCAACGTTTATTTTTTTGTTTTGTTTTTTGTGGATGAGGGCGGTGGGGAAAGGTCATATATTGCACTCGGTAGTTTCCATTAAACAAAATTTACTGTATTTGAAGTGTCAAACTGAAAGGTCGATCTCGCAGTGAAATGCTGAAAATTATTTTGAAAAGACAAGAGAGTTCAGAAATAAGGAACATGAAAGTTGCACTGTGCTCAGCGCTCGTCATTACATTTTATTGACGTTGATGATGATCAATATCAAACTTTTGTCATATAATTTTTGCAGTTACAGACACAAACATGTGGGAACTTGCAAAAGCAGCTTACGGCACGGCAGAAAAACTCACTGAGCGTCCGACTCGAGTTGATAAATGGCCATCGTGCCGGTCAATGTCCGTAGACCTTTTGGCAACCGTTCCTCTGTCAGCGCTGACGTCAGATCCATCAATAAATCACAACGCGGTAGATTCCGCTTGAACTTTCATATTTTAGTAAAAATTTGTCGCATCCCCTATGTCAACCCCTGTGGAAAATGTTGGTTAGCTTTTCGCTTTATTGAACCTCCAACCACATCAGGGTCTCCCTTCCCATTTTCAGCCTCAAAATAGTTTCATGTCACCCCAGATAATCCTGGTTCGAAATGGGGTTGTGGATACTAAAAAAAGTTCCCCCCTTGCTTGTACTCTGTGACAGGCCCACCGCTAAAAAAAAAAATATGGTATTTAGTCTCGAGAGCTTTCCTTGTGATGTCATGGAGCACATGCTTGAGGTGCTCCCAAATGGCTGAGGGACTGTTTTTCATGTAGTTTGATATTGTGCAGGAAGTCGTCATCTCCCATTCAGCCAAGTAGAAGACTATATTGGGGAGCTTAATATGCTCATGAGACGAACCAAAGCTAGCAGCTTGAATTTCCAATTTTCGGAGAAGTCATCATGCACTACAGCATGTTCGTTGTTTATGTTTTGTTTATTTTTCTGCGGGCGTTACACTGGTGACGTGCGTTGAAGATGTGCTTAGAAAACGTTTTCAGCATCCTCTGAACATATTTTAAGAACTTGTTTTCCCTGACTACTTGGAGCTGTTTTGAAGTAACCTGAACTGTTCTTTCTTTTTCATTATATTTTCTTCGTGACTTTGCTTGTAAACTTCTGAAATAGGTTGACATCCCACAGCTCACTGTGGCTTCCTTTTGCGACTACCAGAGCACCTTTACAAATCCCACAGGTTCTGTACATGCAGTTCTTCAATTTGGCGTCGCAAACAGTTAGACCTACCAAGGCATTTGTGTTTGATATGTTTGCATCAAGAAACTCGGGTTTCATAGCTTTCAGCATCAGTTCCATGTTTGCTTGTTTCTTGCACATACACGTGTCTCGGTCTTCTTTTGTGGCCGCCTTCACCCAGAACCGCTTCAGTTGGAAGGACTTATAATGAAAGCAGGTGGTCTCTGCTCAGTGTTTTTTTTTTTTTTTTGACTGACACAGATATTGACTGACACGGCATTATGTTGTTCCAACAATAAATAAAAAAAGATGATCACAGGTGACAATTTTAAACGCCATAGATCAGTGACACCATTGTTTCTTTTTTCGGGAGAATTACAGCACTACCTCGTGCCCCTATTTATGTCCTATAACAAGATAGTACTTAGGTGAGCTCTTTGAAGCTGGCAAGGTCCAGAGTCCCGTCAAGCTCCGAGAACTACTAGTGTGAAAAAAACATCGAAAGCTGGGCAGTTGGTACTAATCTATATTGAAAAACAAAGCGAACATTGAAAAAGGACACAAGCTATACTTGTTTTTCTTCTGTCCCCTTTCTTGGGCGCTCTGTTTTTTATAATATATTATTTTGGCAACAGCAAAACAACAATAACAACAACGAGATAACTAAAAGGTTTTATTATAAATCTAAATTATATACGTTTTTTATATATATACATTTTATTTAGGATATTTAAAAATTAACAGCTGAGTCGTTTGAAGGTATCTGTTGTTGATGCTGTTCCGTAGCTCGCGCGCCTCTCGCGACCGCTTCTTCTTTTTCTACGCTGGTCACCAAAGTGTAAACAAAAATCACACTCAGGCAAGGCTCTTTGGTCGCAGGATAAAGAAAGTAGCTAAGAAAGTGCTTGCGAAGTAAGATAACATTGGTGCGAAGCAGCTAACCTTGAGTCAAGGTTAGCTGCATTATTACACGTCGCCAATAGTTGAATTGTTCTTACATTGTTAACAATGGCCGACAATGAGGATTTCAGGTACGACAGTTCGCAAGCAAACATCAAAATGACTTGCATGTTACTCTACAGGGTAACAGCGCTGACAGCTACGAGCAACAGATGTCCAGTACCGAATAGTCATCATCAAAGCCAAAATATACCATCAAAGGGGCGCCGCAACCCGTTCTAAAACCCGTGTCAAAAATACTTTCGCACGTTTCTGAGCGGGCCCACAGGTGGGTTTTACTGAAACTACACTGGGAAGCAGGTTACCCCGTACGAAAATGTCAGATATGTCCCTGATATATTTTAAATACGCCCAGATATGATAATATAAGTAGTCAGATCGGGAAATATACCGCTATATATGGGAGCAGATACGCCCAGATTTTGCCATATAAGTGGGCAAATACTGCTAGATGCGGCCGTATAAGTGCGTAAATACGGATATATCTCGCCAGATACGCGTGCAAATATTGACCCTGATAATGATATATGGGCCCGTTTCGGTCGTGCAAGTAAGTCATATGTACTCGCCAAGACACTAGTTTATTGATCTATATTGCATGAGTCTCATATAGTTGGTAAATTATTGTTGAAATCGTTAAAGTGAAGTTATTCCAGGTATTTGGACCAATTAACCAATTGCGCATTGTGAAGATTGAAAGACAAATGAAATTTGTTTCTATGTTTGACGTGTGACATTATGACGAAGTGCTTATAAGATCGGAAAGCGAGTTAATCAAATAATGGATTTGAGATCGCAGCTCTTAGGCGCCCGTATCCGAGTCAAGCTGTTTCGGCTTCGCCATCGAGTAACCGCCCCGCTAAATTTAGCGAGAAATTGAATTGGTACTTATGTCACTTGACGAACATTTTCCTGCTAAATCTAGCAGTGAAACTAATTTTGTTCGTGTTTCCCCGCATTATTGAGTGGGGAAACATGAACCGTTTGCTTACTGAAGATGCAAGACACTACTTCGTCGTCCCGAATCCTTTTTCCTTCGAACGCCTGCGAAGCCGTTGCGCGCGCCCTACGCAGCATGTTTCAAAAAACCGTTCGCGCAGCAACGTATAACCATCCGCTTGCGAGCGTCTGCGATTCATCGTGTGTTGAAAGTTGGAAGATGAGCTGTCCGTGGTGTATTTTATGTGCAACTCTTCCGTAAAAAAATTTGAAATTTAAAAACGCGAATCTAACAGTGTACACATGATTTTAAATTTATTGGTAAAAAATATGTATACATATTTATTTATTTATTTATTTGTGGACATTGTGCGCAAAAAAAATGGTCGCGCTTATTTCTTCATTTTATATTATGATGTGGGTTATACGGCGTAAAACATTGTATCTTCAAACTCGTATCGTTTTGGGTCCCTTTCGAGATAGACAGCTTCTCTGGAAGTTCAAAAGTTGGTCTTCATAGAGCTGTATGTTCACTCGGTATTGACAGCAGGGTAGACGCTATGCATGTTTCAGGCCAATCGTGTCTCTGGTTAGGGTCACGTGACTACAGTCTAGAAGCTGGTGATGAAGCAGAACACGGCACCTGCGTGGAGCCCAAGGCCACACATAGCATTCACTGCACTATCAACCTTGGGTACAAGTGACAACCCGCGCGTTGATGCCCCATAAGATAAGGCTTTTGTTTGTGGACTTCCATTTTGGCCTTTCTTTCTCTCCTTTTCTCTCTCTTCCTAAGCTGAAAGCGTGGTGACGAGTTTGACGGATGACACATTAGCCGTTGGCAATCTCAGAAAAAAAAGAAAAAAAAAATAATGCGTTGGCCCGGATCTAAAATTCTAGTTTGGTGTTTTTCCCCGCGTGGCTGCTGCGGATTTCTGCTTCTGCAAGCGATTTCTTCAAAGAAGCCCAAGAATGTTCGGTTCTACAAATGACAGCTTGTGCTACATCGTGTTGAATCGTCACGGACACCTTCCTTCTCGTTTTTGTGTTTCAGTGGTGATTCCGCCGTGGCCGTGTCGACATCTATCTCGGATTACCTTTCAAGTCTCGTCTCGTCAACGTAAGTGCGCTGCAACCTACTTCGCGACAATAGATCGTTTTCCTAAAGGTACTCTTCCAGATTACCTCTAGAATTAGGCCGTGTCTATCTCCTGGCAGCCGGGAGAATAATTGTGCATAATGTTTCGGCATTGGTGCGATTGCGCTACGAGCAGAAAGTTACGATATCCCGCCGACAAAGTTTTGACGTGTCGCCAAAAAGAACAACAACAACAACAAAAATCTTAATTGCGCGTTCTAAAATTTGACGAGCGGCTTTACGAGTCGCTTGTAGAAAGATTGTTACGATTTTGTAAAGTACTGGTAAACAACGCTAGGTTACCGTCATAATCTAAACCCTGAGATAAGGATAAATCAAATAACGTACAACTCTCATTGACTCAGGGTTTATATTATGATGTTTCCTAACCGGCTTGCCTACATACTTTCGCTCCTTGCAAAGGTTACCGTCTCGCAGGCGGCACAAACCAATCCCCTGACGGCAGCGTCTCGGCTAGCTTGCACACGTGGCCGCCGCCGCTCGATCGCCGGGTTCGCGGCGCGACAATCGCTCGAAGCGCGGAAACGGCGTTATGTAACGAAAGGCAAAGGGCATATACACCACTAATGGACAAAAGCCGATGCAAAGGCGTGCGCGAACGTAAACAACGGTAGAAAAGTGCAGTTGCTCGCCGCTATGAGATGCGTTCCGCAAACTCGGTAATCCGCGGACGTATTCCTCTCCTGCCGCTCGTACTTTCTCTAACTTGACGGACATTCTGTCTCGCGGTTCATGCCGACGAAACGTTCGGACGATCGTCGGGATACCGGGTCATTGCTACAGCCGAGCGCGGCACAATTTACCATTGCTCTCGCTGTGCAGGGTCGAAGAGTCAACCACCAGCATGATGGATACAGGTGTTCGACGTCATGATGTGACGTACGTGCAATGCCTGAATACCGGGTGTTTTTTTTTTTTTTTTTTATTCTTGCAGATTTGTTTTAAAAGAAGCCGTGAGAACTACACTTATGCGGTCTGTGCGAGTGAGTTATACGCCCTGGGGGACATTGTACAGTTTGCTAATCTTTGCGATAAGTCAACTTATTAATTAAAATTCACTAATTTACTTTTAATTAGTGGAAATAGACATATGGTTTCAATTAGAAACTTGCTGAGCGTCGTTCAAAACCCGTAAATCAGTAATTTTTAGAAAGACTTTGAGCGCGTGCGAAGCGCAGTTGTGCGCTGAAGTTACCACTCGTGGACCGCTGTGGCTAGATAAGAGACGGAAAAATTGCGCGGGTGCCTGACCGAAACCGCTATCTTTACCTGCTCCACGAGTGGTAACTTTCTCACGCGCTGAAAGTCTTTTTGAAAATGACTGATTTAGGGATTTTGGACGACGTTCAGCAAGTTTCTAATTGGAACCATATGTCTATTTTCACTAATTTCAGAATTAAGTAGTGAATTTGAAATCATTACCCAACTTATTGCAAAGATCAGCCACCCGCTGGGCACTCACTCGCACAAACCGCATGAGTGTAGCTTTCATGGCTGTTTATTTAAAAACAAATCTACAAGAATAAATAAAAAAAACCCTGAATATCAGGGCTGCCTTACCTGATTGGGACATATCTGCCCTGATATGGGAGGCAGATACACCCCTATCTAACAGACCCTGATATGGATATATAAAAAATTGGGCAGATCTGGCTTGATAAGGCTTATATAAACTGATTTACATGATATGGCCAGATCTGCCCAATTTTTTATATAACCATATCTATTTTTTTTATATAAGTCCAGATATGCCATTTTCGTAAGGGACGGTATGACGTAACTTTTGTATTGCTGCAGTCATGTCTTGTTACTATGGACCCCGTTAATATAAATACCCTGCTACAGGGACACTTTTTTCGGGGACAAACTGGGAAATACATGCATTTTTGTCTCGTTAATATGGACAACTCATATTATGGACGATTTCTTGGGGGAACGGAGGCGTCCATATTAACGAGACATCACTGTATTTCTTTTCCCGTGCTCTGCTCTGTTGTTCCGGCGAAGATTATTGCTTCTTCTCATGTTGTGAGCCTCTGACAATGTTTATTTATTATATTTTGTATGTTGTGGGAGTTCCAAAAGCTTAAAGCTCGGTCACACTAGCGGACCGACAGCTCGCCGCACGCCGCACAAGCCAGGTACTGCCGGAGAATGACGAGAGTGTTCTGTCGGCCGGCAGATCTTTTAGTGCGTGGTCTCTTCCGCGCCGCATAAATAAATGCGGCCAATCACATGCGGCGCCTGCAGCCATGATGATATTGGTGCCATCACAACGCTCAACAGCAAAGCGCCGGCACATTCGCAAGGAGCATAGTTAAGGGAATTAGCGTGGGTATTTTTTCTGCTTCCACAAGCGCGGCCACACTAACGGAATGGCGGCTCATGGCTCGTGCTGCTTTTTTGACACCAGATGAGGTCAAAATCGGTTTTGCCACATAACGGCAAGATTTCCCCGGCGTCGGGAGAACAGCACTGCGTATGAGTGTTTTTCGTTTGTGCGCGTGGACTTGAGTGACTGTTTTGCGGGTGTGCTTTTCCCTCAGTACATCGAGAGAACGGTCTCTGTGCGGTCTCTGCCTGCTATGCTACCTCAAAAAGTAGGACCAATGATAGGCGACGGCTATATGACAAAGTTATGTTATGACACGGCAAGAGCCACGAGCCGCGCTTTCAATTCCAATAGGAGCATGAGCAATCCCAGCCAATCAAGCGCAAAATCTGTGCCATGTGACCTCGTGCTCCGCGAGTCGCTAGGCCACACCGAGTAGTCACATACTTTCAGCGCAGGTTTGGCTTCGGTATAGCTTGTAGCGTCCGCCTGTCATTTCGGCCATTTTCTAGTCCAGCTTGTGCTTCCAAAGTGCACGCGCTAGTGGCATCGCTCAGAGTGAACGCGCCGGCCATACCTTGTTTTATCGCAAGTACGAAAGTGCGAACGTTATCAAACGCACGAGCACGGTGTTTCTGTAGTGCAACTCGACTCCCCTCTTACACCAACTTGGTCAAACCCAAAACCTGCACCGCCTTGCCATTTGATCTCTGGGACTCTGCACAGACAAAGGGCGGAGTAGGGTGATCACATTAATGGTTGCATTTGCCATTCATAGGCAGATATCACAAATACGTCCGCCAACGAGCAATTATAACACCAGAAGTTCAGTGGTATTAGCAGCTGTTCCGCCATAAAAACCCAAAACGTGGACATAAATCATTTGAATGGGGACCACCCGAGAAGTCAGAAGGTTTAAAAGCACGTTCCTTTTTTATTCCTCAATAATTTATTTGTAATGCTGTTTATAGGGGTTGCGGAACCGTATCTCTAACCATAAATGATTGCAGGAGATCATAACTTTTTTTTTTGTCACAGTCAGAAAAGTAGTCTCCGCGAGGAGGTTCCAACTGGTTGTGATGTCGCTTCTCCGCACATTATAATTATGCTGTCATGTCTAGTCTATAGTAACTGTATATAAATAGGAAAACACAAAGTATATAAAGGCGAGGTGGTAAAAGATTATTGCATTTCTAGCGTATGTAGTTGATAGGCTTCGGATGTATTAAAGTCTATAGACAATTTAATAAATAAATATGTTCGGCGTGACTGGATAATAAGTTGAAAGAGTCGTTAAAATGTGGATATTATTTTTAAAGTCTGCCTGAATTATTTTTTTTTTGTAAGGTCGGTGAGCACTTTTACAAATGCGCTCGCGATTTTTTTGCTTGTCACTGGTGGTGACTAAATTGATCGAGCTTCCACATGTGTTCTTGTTTTTAAATTGAGAGATATATTGAACCGTTGCAACAAAGAGGTAATTGTTTTAGTTTAATACTAGCAGTTTCAGTGTCTGTATTTTTGAAGCTCTTGTGCTTAGAAACACCACAATCAGTTCATAGCCAGACATGATTTTATTAAATTGTCTTTTGTGAGAGGCGATTTAAGTCTCCGCTCTCTATGGGTTACACCCGGGAAATACTTGCATCAATACACCGTCCACTTCGGCATAGACCAATTCTATTGTTCAACTGAAAAGCAAAAAGGGATTTGCGGTTAAGTTTATTTTAATATAATGAGTTATACACATTTTTTGAGCTCAAGAAACGTACCAAAACATTTCGTCTCACGTTTCCTCTTTGTTAGCTCTGTAAAAGCACACGACTGCGAAAATCCGACCTTTCCCTGTTAGCTCAAAATTGCTAACTCAGCACTGAGACAGCGTTGACACAAGCACTGATGTAGCTCTAACTTTGGACTCTCTTAGCGTTGCACTGCCTGTGTCAACTGTGGTTGTGCGTGGCTTTTAAAACAGGTATTTGTTAATTTTATAAGACCCCACTTTAAAGAAGCCCAAAGTAATCTATTTCTGGAACTAAAACTGTGAAAAAACTCTTACCAGAATCGGTTACAAAGAACCTCTTAAAGGAGGCTTTTTGTCAGAAGTTTACGATCTATATGATAGTACTTGAAGAGAGCTTTGATTGCCTGAAACTTTCGTCTTACATCGGAGAGATTTAGTCATTGTGTGATAAAAGTTCTGTCAACCACGCGTTTTTGTCAAAGTATTTCGCTTAAAATTGTACTAGAATCTCCTGCATAAAATAGAGGACCCGACAAAGCACCTAAAAGGACCACTGACAATAGTTATTGTCGCAAAACATATTGCCGCACACACAGCCCGCCAAGCAGGCAGCGCGCGCGTGGCCTAACGGTTGTTTCGCCTGCCTCCTACTCGAAAATCCAGGGTTCGATTCCTGGGAGCGACGCATCTCTTGTTTATTGCTGCAATTTAGTGTTGTTCTACACGTCAAACCTTCTACGCCGATCCCTCCAGAAGCCCACGCGTGTACTTAAGGGGCTTCGCGTGGCGAGCCAAAGTCAGTTTCGCCTCAGCGTTCGATCCTGCGGTTTCGCCGCCTTCGACGCCCGCGACGCTCGGTTGTTATCTTCTCCTTTTTATTTTGGGCGCAAGTTTGCCCCATTAAACGCTTAGTTTCTTCAGTCTTATTTTTTGTTTCATTACCTCTTCGTTCGTGACATTTTGTTGGAGGTGCTTGGTAACGCAAGTCCTCGCGGCATTAGTCCATCGTCCAGCGCTCCCCTCCGAGGTCCCGCAGTGCAAGTCCGAACCCAAGCCCCCGAGGACCCAACAAAGACCAGACTGAGATCCGATGAAGTCGCCGCAACCAAGCCCTACCCCCGGAATTAGGACCCTTGCCACCCAAGACCAAGCAGTCAAGGAGGAAGACGATGGACAACCAGTCGTCGCAGACCTCGGACGCCGCCGCCATCATATACCTTCCCGTCGCGCCCCGGACTCCGACTCCTTTCTCTGAGGCCGAAGACAAAATCTGATAGATCAGCTTCACATGGTCCTCGGCCACCCTACAGAGGCAGTGGCGGCAATGGAAAAATATACACTGAAGAGTTAGGAAGTAAAATATAGTTAGTGAAGATACAAAAGGGCGTGTCAGGAGCAATGGGTAGACATATTAAACCACATTGAGAAACGCACAAGCACTTTCCCTATCGTTATACAAAGCTCAGCTTTCCTTAGAAAGCCTGAACTTCAAAAAATAAATCAATTTACATTAAAAGTGGACATACTAAAAAAAAGTTTTTTTACAGCGGAGATCCTCATTGCCTTTTCAAATTGCAGAAATATGTAAAAAAGGAACACAGTACGAGTGATCTACAGTAAAATACACAGAAACAGCCAACATCCGGAAAAACGCGATGGGAATACGCTATGTAATACAATACACTGCGAGGTAAACTAAAATACGTAATACAAACTGAGTGCGGCCAGCGCCGCACACACTTTTGCTTTCTGTCTTTCAAAAAATTCAGTAATTGTTTAAATTATGTGTTATGTATATCTAGCTCATTACTTGACAGGTGATTTAACAATTTTGACAAGGTGTGCCTCAACATTTGATCTCCGTATGCAGATCTGTAAGTGGACATCTGCCAGTATCCCGCCTTCGTGTTTCATACCCGGGGATGTTTTTCGTCAAGTGTGATAATTTAGGAATTGTTTCAATGCGATTATATGTTTGATTGTTGTAAGTACAAATGAGCCTATACTCGTAGCTTTACATATTATGAACCGTCAGTGCGTCTAAACTTCTAAAGAATTCTTCCGTATGCGAGTCGTAAGGGGCGTTGTGGATTATACGCATCATTCTTTTCTGAAGTAGGTAAATTTTGTTTATGTTAGTCATTGTGGTCGTGCCCCAGACGGGATGCGAGTAGTTAAGGTACGAGCAAAATAACGATCTGTATATAACTTTCTTAACGAAATTTATATACAGATCGTTATTTTTTCCATGGGGAGGTCCACGAGGACATTGAAGACTGGCTGCAAAGCTATGAACGTGTTGCCCACCACAACGAATGGACGACAAAGCGATGCCTCCACAAACTCTACTTCTCGCTTAAAGGAACTGCGATTCACTGGTTTGAAAACCACGAAGCGTCCTTCACTACGTGGGAGTCCAGCGCCGCCGAGTTGAAGCGAACGTTCCTCAAGCACCACCATCGGTAGCGAGAGGAGGACTTTCTCCAAACAAAGGTGTAGGGCCCCAACGAAAGCGTGACCAGCTTCGTTGAGGACGTCATGTGCCTATGTGCCCAAGCCGATCCGGAGGCAGCCGAGGAGAAGAAGCTTCGCGTCCTCATGCGTGGCGCCGCTATGACCCGACGATCGCCGCAAGCTAACCGCCAACCCATAACCCCACCCCGGCGAGACACAACGATGCCGTTGCATCCTTGACGCTCGGAAGGAGAAGTCCAGTACGTCCGCCCGGAACGACTCTCGCCGAGGAAAACCGGCGTCTGGAGGACGGCCGATCGACGCCCGTTGTGCCTCCACTGCGGGGAAGCCGAGCATATCTACCGCCGTTGCGCCTACCGGGAAATAAAGCTGCGTGGCTTCCATCCAAACGCTCCGCGTTCCCGCTACAGTGAACGACCGCGGGAAATTGAAGAATACCTCCGACGACCTCAGTCTCCCCCTCCTGCAGCTCGCCACGTGTCCCGGTCGCCGTCGCCACGACGTCCAGCTTCGCCGATGCACCGACCCCGACGTGAAAGCCTGTCGCCCCTCGCTCCTCGCCGGGGAAACTAGGCGCGGCAACCCCTGGAGGTGGAGTTGCCGAAGACGACCGACGACAAGATCCTTCACGAACGTCGGAGGGCCCCCACTCAAACACCACCAGAGACCAAAACGACGCTCCAGCAACGGTGAAGAATAACCTACATGCCGTTATCGACGGCAACGACGCGTCGGCTCTCGTTGACACTGGAGGAGACTACTCCGTCCTGAGTGGGAGGCTCTCCCAACGCCTTCGGAAAGGAACGACGCCGTGGGACGGCCCGCAGATACGGACCGCCGGGGCATATCTCACCACGCCAGTCGGAAGATGCACTGCTCGCGTGTAGAGCCACGGCGAAACGTGTCCTGTGAAATTCGTCATTCTACAAGACTGCGCAAGAGACGTCATTCTCGGCATGGACTTTCTGTGTGAACTCGGCACCGTCATCGATTTTGGAGAAAACAGATTGACGCGGCGGACATCTATTCCGCCTTCAGAAAAACCCTAAACTGCGTCAGCCGCCGTCCGAGTCGCTGCCGACCACGTGAATCTGCCGTCGCAATCAAGTGTTGTCGTACCCGTTATGACCGATGCAGCCACCCTCGGCGAAGTTGTTCCGGAAGGTAACCTTTAATTGATCCTGGGAAGAGGAATGGGCGTCGCAAGAGGAGTAGCTAAACTCCAGGATAGGCGGACTGTGGTCATTGGGACGAATTTCCGACAAAAAACGCAACACCTCACTAAAGGTGCAGCTGTGGGCCATGTTGAGGAACTCCGAAACTCTGCCGAAGCCGACTAGATTGCTGAAGAATCATCGCCGCCTTAGCAAGACTTTACGTCGCCGGCGGAGCTTGACGTTGACCCCAAACTTCCGGGCCCAAAATGACAGCAGTTGAGTGACCTCCTCGCCGAATACAGCAACTGCTTTGCGACATCGTCGAAGGTGCGCCAAACCACCGTTGCGAAGCATTGCATTGTTACCGAGGAGGACGCGCTCGCTGTGAATCGATTGCCATACCAAGTCTCCGCAAAGAAAAGGAAGGTCATCCTAGAGCAAGTGCAAGAAATGCTGAACGACGACATAATCCAGCCTTCAAGCTGTCCATGGGCCTCTCCAGTCGTGCTGGTTAAGAACAAGGACGGAACGCTTAGGTTCTGTGTGGACTACCGGCAGCTGAACGCGGTAACGAAGAAACACGTCTATCCATTCCCCCGCATCAACGACACGTTAGACCGGCTGCTCCACTTTCGATACTTTTCATCGATGGACCTGAAGAGCGGCTACTGTCAAATCGAAGCCGACGAATGGGACCGAGAGAAGACAGCTTTTGTCACGCCGGATGGCCTGTACGAGTTCAAGGTGATGCCTTTCGGCCTATGCGCGGCGCCAGCAGCTTTCCAGCGTGTCATGGACACCGTTCGGGCAGGACTGAAGTTGCCGAGCTGTCTCGTCAACATCGACGACGTCGCAGTGTTTTCCGGCGACTTTGACGAGCACTTGCGACGACTCCAAGCCATTCGGACAGCCGGACTCACCCACAAACCTTCAAAGTGTCGCTTCGCTTATGACGAGCTGCAGTTCCTAGGTCACGTGGTTAGTAAAGAAGGCGTTCGCCCGGACCCATGGAGGACTCGAGCTGTCGCAGCCTTTCCACCGCCGACAGACAAGAAGGCCATGCGCAGGTTCCTTGGACTATGTGCCTACTATCGGCGCTTCGTTCGGAAATTCAACAAGGATTTCTGCACCGCTCCCAAACCTCACGAAGGACGCCGAAACGTTCGAATGGGCCGAGGAGCAACAGCAGGCATTCGACGAGCTGAAGCGACGACTCCAGGCTCCTCCTGATCATGAACATTTCGATCAGTATGCGGAAACCGTGATTCACACAGATGCAAGTAACGCAGGACTTGACGCGGTGCCGGTTCAACTACACGATGGCACCAAGCGAGTCATCGCCTACGCAAGTTGGACACTGTCCAAGGCGAAGACAAATTACTCCACGACTGATAAAGAATGCCTTGCGGTCGTCTGGGCAATCACGAAGTTTCGTCCGCACTGGTAAGGGAGCCCATTCTGCGTAAGCACGAACCACCATTCGCTCTGCTGGCTTCCAATCTCAAGGACCCGTCAGGACGCCTCGCTCGATGGAATCTCCGAATACAAGAGTTCAACATGACTGTGGTCTACAAGTGAGGCCTCAAGCACAGCGACGCCGACCGCCTGTCTCGAGCGCCCGTCGAAACACCTTTCGGTAGTAGCGACGACGATGAAGACAAGTGCTTCCTAGGCGCAGTAAACACCGACGACATGGCACGACGACAGCCAGACGATCCTGAGCTGCGCGCACTAATAGAGCACCTGGAGGGCACGGGAGTACCATGTCACGTGTTTTCTCACGAGCCCTGTCGACCTTCGTCATGCGACAAGGTATACTCTGCAAAGAGAACTTCAGGGGCAACAACTGGTCGTGGCTGCTGGTAATCCTGAATCCCGAGAGGAGATCTTCCACGCCTGCCACGACGACCCGGCGTCCGGACACCTTGGTTACAGTCGGACACTGGCCCATATTCGTGAAAAGTATTACTGGCCCAAGCTCCCCAGAACTAGGGATGTCGCGAACCACCCTAGGTTCGATTTCGAAAGGTTTCGATATTTGCGAAGCGAACTGAGGTTCGATTTCGAAAAATATCGATATTTTCGTACCGACCGAGGTTCGAATTAAAAAAATTTGCAACTTTCGATCACAGTAGAGTTTCGAATTCGAAAAGATCGAAGCTTTCACGGTTTCTAAAATTTCGGGTTCGAATATTTCGAATAGTTTTTTACTTGAGGTTCGATAAATTCGAAGATTTCGAACTTTCCTAACTTGAAATTCGAGATATTCAAAAAATCTGAATTTCTTAAGATCTGAAGTTCGAAAAGTTCGAAGATTTCGAAATTCTTTGGAAATAAAATTCGAAAAATTCGAACGCTTCGAATTTTTATAGACATGAAGTTCGAACAATTCGAAGATTTCGAATTTCTTTCTGCATAAAGTTCGAAAAGTTCGAAAGTTTCGATTCTCTTTTAACGCTGAATTAAAAAAAAAAACAGAAAAAACTTCGAAGATTTTGAATTTTTTCAAGTCCAAGTTTTCAAAGTTCGAAGTCCAGTTTTCAAGTTCCTCCATAGTTTCAGTTTCAAATAACGTTTTCACGACTCTCTGGTTTTCACAAAATCAAGTTAAGAAAAGTTAGGGTGTGATATCTAGACTCTGCGAAGTTGGTCAGGCAATTGAATGAGACGACAAGTGTCCCGGATGTGCTGGAATATTTGCCAGTGCAGAGTGACGTGTGACCATAGATCAGTAATTGTGACCGCCAACCCGGGAGGGGGGGGGGGGTTCTTTAACGTGCATCACGCAGTAGTGATCACACGAACACACTGTTTTACGATACTCATCCAGTTCGAAATGGCCAGGGGCGGGCAGGAGGTTGAGGCTCAGAAAAACCTTGAAGCGACCTGGCAAACTACCTCCCCACCCCTTGCACGCTAGTAGTAATCCGTTCGAACGCCGCCCGAGTGACGCTGGCATATAGTAAGTTAAGTTTGTAATTGTCCTGGAGGTTTATTTTCTGGGACGGAGGAATCGCCTCGCAAAAAGCACAGAAGCCGACACAACTCGAGGTCGAGGAGCTTTCTACCATACAAGTGGCGTCGGAAGAGGAAAAACGGGGGAGGGAAGAGGGAAGGGGGGGGGGGCCTCAGCTTCCCTTCCTCCCTTCCAGATATTTGGGACTGTTAAAGAAAACAATACGGGGAAAGAGGGCGTGGTCGAGCTTATTTTAATCTGAAATTATTTATGCCTATGTATAGCTACTGTCGCTCTTCACTGCATATAAGATCGCGTAGATGGTCATTGTTAGAAACTCGTTGTCAGAAGGCACTACTCGTCACATGCTTAGTGGTTCGGAAGTTCAAAGCTATGCCTTTACGACCTAAATAACTGTGCCAATGGTAAAAAAAAAAGAGATAATAAAAAATGCGGGGATAAAAAGCTGGAGAAAGAAAAAACTATCAAGAACTCGCCGGATGTGTTGTATTCTTGCATATTCAGAGGTTCAGAACTTCGAAACAACTTTCTCCCTCCAAAATGTGTACAGGCTAAAAGAAACACGTCCCAGGAACGTGAAGCGAAAAAAAAAATGTTTTCTTTTAATGACGTGCAACTTGAACAATATTAGAAATCTTCCCCATGAGTTAATTTATTCCTTAACGTGAAAAAACAATATATACTTTATTTTGTATTCTGCAGATGGCAATGATATGTACTGTCTGTGGTGTTAATTTAAATGCGATACCTCAAACAACTTAGACGAAAATAAATACCAAGTTTAGGGCATAATTGCAAGTAGATACATGTTTGGACATTTCTTCGAAACTCACCTTGAATAACAATAGTCATATCTTAAGACGACACTTATCTAAGCTATACATAGATCATTCTTAAAACGTTTAACATCTCTACCATAAATAGCTTCGGCTGCATCGCGCTTCAAATCTGGCACAAACGATAATCGTCAAAAACCCGTCGTCCTTCCTCGCTCCTTCGGGAATTTATTTCTTTAAAACTAAGCATGCCAGAACATTGAAATAAACGGCATTGTCTTTCGTAAAGAACGGAACACGTACCGCATGTAAATGTTCGAGAAAAAAAAATTACGAATGTACCTCACTACTTGAATTCAAATGAAACCGTCCGCCGGTCTTTCGAAGTTCGATGAACGTCGAACTTTTACCCTAAAGTTCGAAGTTCGTCGAACTTCTGACTTTTCAGGATTCGAAAGTTCGAAACTTTTCGAATTCTATTGATAAATAAGTTCGAAAGTTCGAAAATTATCGATATCCTTAGCATAGGAAATTCGAAAGTTCGAACAGCTTCGAACTTTTTAGTGCAAGAAAATCGAAAGTTCGAAAATCATCGAACTTTTTTGGTCAGTCAAGTTCGGAAGTTCAACAAGCATCGAATTTTGCAGTGTGATAAGTTCGAAAGTTCGAAAAGGATCGAATTTTTTAGCGTAATAAGTTCGACGGTTCGAAAAGCGTCGAACTTCTTAGCTTAACAAGTTCGAAAATTCGACTTCCGTCGAATTTTACGATATAGAAAATTCGAAAATGCGAAATCTTTCGAACCTTCCGAATCGCTTGATTCGATCATCGAACTTCGATTCGAAAAACGTTCGCAGCATCCCTACCCAGAACCGTCCACCTATACACACGATCATGCCACGAGTGCAGTGACGCAAGGAACCTCCGACGGGGCCGGCCGGACTCCTTCAGCCAATTTCTCCTTCAACTGCACCCTTCCAGCAGATCAGAAGGGATCTACTTTGCCCTTTTCCGCCATCAACGTCGGGGAACCGCTGGATCATCGTCGCCACAGGTTATCTCACGCGGTACGCCGAAGCGAAAGCCCTTCTTTCAGGGACTGCTTTGAAAGTAGCCAAGTTTTTCATCCAGTCCATCGTCCTCCGGAACGGCGCTCCCGAAGTCCCGATCTCAGACCGTGGATCATCATTCATGGCCCAGCTGACGCAAGAAGTCCTTTCTCTCAGCCACACTTTCCATCGTCGCACCATGGCGTACCACCCGCACACCAGCGGGCTGATGGAGAGACTCAACAAGACCATCGCCGACATGATCTCCATGTACGTCGACGTGGAACACAAGACATGGGACTAGGTGTTGCCATACGTCACATTTGCCTACAACACGGCCAAGCAAGAGACCACCGGGGTGACACCCTTTCAACTGGTTCATGGTCGCAAAGTAACAACAATGATGGACGCGATGTTACACCACGAACCGGCTGTCGAAGAACGCGACGACGCCCAGGTGGTTGCCCAACGGGCAGAAGAAGTCCGTCAGCTCGCTAGACTCCGGATTAAAGCCCAACAACGTGTCCACACTGGCCGCTACAAACTTCGTCGTCGTTACGTCCACTTCCAGCCGGAGACAGTGTATGGGTCTGGACTCCGATTCGCCACCGTGGTCTCAGCGAGAAACTCCTGAAACAGTATTTCGGACTCTACAAGGTACCTCGTCGAATTGGAGCTCTAAACTACGAGGTGATGCCCGACGGAACAAGAACATCATTACGCTGCCCACCGCGACCTGAAGTCGTCATCGTCGTGCGCCTGAAGCCGTACTACGCTCGATAGGACTGTGGACCTTATGCGTTCCAAATGACTCTTTAGTTTACCGTTCTCTTTATTTGCTTTGTGTTGTTTTGTGTTGCATCGGGGCGATATACTTTTTAAAGGGGGGAGTAATGCAGCGCGCGCAGCTGGCCAAGTAGGCAGCGCGCGCGTGGCCTAACGGTTATTGTGCCTGCCTTGCACGCGAAAATCTGGGGATCAATTCCTGGGAGCGACGCATCTTTTGTTTATTCCTGCAATTTAGTGTTCTGGTGAATTTGAGAATCCTGTTGCTTGTTTGAGGTCCGAATGTTCTAAGCGTCGAACTTTCGACGCCGATCATTTCAGAAGCCCACGCGCGTAGATCAGTGGCTTCGCGTGGCGACCCAAAGTTAGTTTCGCCTCAGCGTTCGATCCTGCTGTTTCGCTGCCTTCGACGCCCGCGACGCTCTGTTGTTATCTTTTTCGTTTTTGTTTTGGGCACAAGTACGCCTCATTAAACGTTTAGTTTCTTCAGTTATTCTTTGTTTCCTTACCTCTTTATTCGTGACAATATGGTGAATCCCTAGGTGTCGTTCTAAAATTTTAGGCTCGAGAGAGCCGTGAAAAAAATAATTTCAAAAAGGAAGGCTTGAAACTCCCGCCCAAAACAATGATGTAGATGTGAAAAGGATGCACTCACTGTCTTCTTGGGTAGCTTCTCATATGAAGTGTTGTTTAACTTTCGACTTTCTCTCTAAATAATCACGAGAATCATAGGCCTAGGAGTGTAAGCTTCTTTCTTTCGCCTTGTTTTTGTCCTTTAAGTTTTTTTGCCGAGCACCTGCACGTTCCCGTTGTCCGCGTAAAGTCGACGTATCACTTTTGCAAGTTCAACTTTTTCTTTTAGAAGTGTTCTACTTAAAATGTCTTAAGACTTTTTTTTTTTATAGTGAAGAGTAAGAACACGATGAATAATCCGAAGTTTCTGATCGCCCAATTGCTCTATCGAAGTTCAAGTTGTTATCCCACACCGAAAAAACCAACTCCTCTCAGGCGACACCGATTTTCCAATCGACCCCATTCCTCTCAGCGCCTTTAGAATCGAAGCCGAACCCCGCCATATTGAGGGTAAAAAGAAAGAACTGTTATGGTGCTTTAAGAAAAATAACTTGATCCAACATATAAAGTCTGTATAAAATGAATGTGTTTTCGCGGCATTCTTTAGGGCTTGTGGCGAACTATGCGGTTATATTTCTTCTTTTACCTTTCTTTGGTTATACGAATAGAAACTGAGGAAGAGGGGGATATAAGAACATGCGCGGACTTTTGAAGCACAAAGCTCTAATCTGAAGGATTACTGAATAGATGCAAAGCTCGTACTTAGATTGCTGGGACTCGGATGTACTAGAGCGCAACCCAAAGGGCCTTCCTTTAACTGCACCTGAGATACGCTTTCAGCCCGTTGGCTGAGCAGACTCTGTACCGTATGATATAATAATGTTGGTTGGATTACACAGTATTTGGAAGAGCCGTATGGTAGTGCGTCTTGCCAATGTAGATGTACAACCTGTAAGCCTGTACTTTTCTCAGTGCGTTTTACAAATTCTAGAGGAGTGTCAGGCTCAGGTAGGTGTCACCAATTGGTCGCGTGTCCTCGACGGGCTGGTTGCTTTAATATGCATCTAGTGAATCAGTGTTGGCCGTAATTCTGCTGGTGTGTTGGCAACATGTTTGCCTGCATGTGTTTTCTGTGCGCTAAAAACATCAACGTTACTGGATCACAGTAGTTGACAAGCTCTGAGAAAAAAGTGACGTGCTGACATTCACTGCCGCGTTGCGGCGCTCGTGTCCAAGCCCGCCCGACCCGTTCGGTCTGGCTGGCCTCGGTACCCGTGGACTGGATACGCCGTGAAACATCGTTTTCGTGTGAGTTCACAAAGTGTATTACTAAGTGCTGTTGCCAGTGTGATAATGTCCAGATTGAGACAGCATTTCCTGGGGCATTTGAGGTAAATTTACGCCCGCCTAGCCTTCTTAGCTTTGGCTGTTTTCCAACATTCCGGCACAAAGGCA
>JABSTQ010001625.1:90000-94646 GCA_013358835.2 Ixodes persulcatus | reverse complement strand
AAAAAGCAGCGCTCCCACACCAACGAGCGTCGTCGGTGGAAATCAGAACATGGAAACCGAGAACGAGATGCCAGCGCCTCCACGGCCGGCCGAAGTCAGGAAAGGACGGAAGAGAACAGACTCTGAAAGCTCGGTCCAAACGAGCGTCAGCTGCTCATCGGAGATACCGTACAAGGCTAGAAAGACCGGAGACTCGCTCCCTCAGAAAGTCGAAGCTGCGCTCAGCAGCATAATGGCAAGCCTTCAAAGACTGGATGAACGTATGAAGACGAACGAAGAGCGAATGGCGCGCATTGAACAAGAATTTGCGAGACTAACTGCTAACCATGGAGGACAGCAGTAAAGTGCGCGTGTGGCAGTGGAACAGTGGGGGTCTCAACACAAAGATTGGCTCGCTCAAAATGTTACTCATGGACACCGATTCTCCGCCGGACGTTTTGGCCGTACAAGAATCGGGCCTCGAGTGTATGATACCGGGATACATAAGATACGGAATGATAGGACAAATGGAAGGAAAATTTGTACACACTTTCGTGAGGAGGGATCTACCAGTCAAACAGCACGACATAGAATTCGATGCCCAAGTCAAATCGGTCACCGTAGAAATTATGCCCAAACGCAAGAAACAGGAAAGCCTCATCATCTGCAACGTGTACTCCAATCCAAAGGATACTTCCTATGCAGTCTCGCAAATTTTTAAGAAGATATGGAACGTTGCGGGAGAAAATCCGGCCCTGATTCTGGGAGACTTTAACGCTCCAAATACTGTATGGGGCTACGAAAGAGATTCTGCGAAAGGAAAGGAAGTTGCACACCAGGCAGAAGCCCACGAAGCCTTGCTCCTAAACGACACTACAGAATACACTAGGATTGGAAATAGCGTGCAACGGGATACAAACCCGGATCTTACTTTTGGCCTAAACATTGACGAATTCACATGGACTAATAGCAAAGAAAATTTAGGCAGCGACCATTATATTCTGGAAACGAACGTTCCACTGCCAGGATTCCGACTCACGAGACTCCCCACACAACCTTGCACCGATTGGGACGCTTTTCGCAAAAGAAGACAAGAAGCCGCACGACCGCTAGAAAATATCGGCAACTGGTGCAGACAGTTAGTCGAAGATCAAGCGGCCAGCACTACAGAAATCGAGAACCCTACCCATTCGAGAACGATGGACAGCAAACTACAACATATGCTGATGGCCTACCGTTCAATCTACCGGAGATGGAAGGAAACGAAAAAGAAGTACCGTAAGCTAAGACGACGGGCTGCCAAACTCATCAGCGAAATTGAAGCGTACGCGCAGCAACTTAACCAGCAACAGTGGCAGCAAAGGTGCGACGAGCTACAAGGCAGATTACACGCAAAGAGCCCCTGGTCCCTCTTTCGCTATATGATGGCACCTGACGATACCAAACTAGAGAAGAGGAAACTCCTCACCAAACTCGTTCGGGAACTCGATGGCGGAGACATCTACGCAAGACTTAGATCCCTGTATCTCGAATCCCCCCAACCTGCCACCCCGCTACCAACAGCGTACGGCGGAACCGAGAACAGCAGGCTCGATGCACCAATCACCGAATCGGAAGTGCGTCTCGCCATGGCCGGAGTCAAGACTACTTCGGCACCGGGCGCGGACAAAGTCACGAACCGAATGCTTCGCAACTTGGACGACGAATCGGTACTACGAATTACCGAGTACTTTAACGAAATATGGGCGAACGGGCGCCTGCCGGAAAGCTTTCGCCACGCCATCGTCTGCTTCATCCCTAAACCCGGAAAGCCTCTCAAGTTGGAGAATCTGCGTCCAATCTCACTCACGTCGTGCGTGGGCAAACTACTAGAGCGCGTCATTCAAACAAGAGTACAAGAATACATGGAGGAGCAAAATTTATTCACGCACCAAATGTTTGGTTTCAGAAAACATCTCTCTACGCAAGACGTGTTTATTCAACTTAAAGAAGACCCGCTGAATGAAAGTAGAAATTGGACCGCACTTGCCGTACTCGATTTGAAGAAGGCTTTTGACCGCGTTTCCCATGCGGTAATCTTGAACCAAATCTCCGAGATGGGGCTGGGAGAGCGGACCTTTAACTACGTCCGCTCCTTCCTGTCTGGCCGGACAGCCAGCATCCAACTAGAAGGCGAAACTTCGGAAGTCTTTAACATCAACAACGGATGCGGTACGCCACAAGGAGCAGTCATTTCCCCGCTACTGTTTAATCTGGCAATGATACCCATGTCGAGAAAATTGGAACAGGTTGGAGGCCTGCAGCACGCCTTGTATGCCGACGATATTACAATTTGGACCAACCACCCATCTCCCTACATGGGCAAAGCCATAAAGTTAGGGACGGACATTGTAAGGGAAGAGGCCAAAGCCATCGGACTGGAATGCGCCACCGAAAAGTCGGCACTACTCGTCCGGCCCCCCAAACACAAAGCTTACCAGCAGGAAATGGAGTTCTACCTCAAGACTCAAGGAATAGACATTCCTAGGAAAGACAATGTACGAGTTCTCGGAATGATAATCTCTATCAAGAACGAGCAGAGCAGTATCATCAAGTACTTCAGGAAGCACGCGGACAACCTCGCCCGACTAGTTCGACGTGTGTCCCGCAAGAGCTACGGACTCAAAGAGAATGGGACTTGCCGACTAGTTCACGCATTCGTGCTCAGTCGAATCATGTATGCGGCACCTTACATGAACCTGAACGCAGGGACAATCAAGACTCTAGATACAATTATCAGGAAAGCCTTTAAGACCGCCCTTGGTCTAGCAACGTGCACCCCAAACGACGCGCTGGAACAACTCGGACTTCATAACACTTTCGAAGAAATGCGACTAGCACAGAGGACAGCGCAAGAACAGCGCCTGTCGAAAACTGCAACAGGCCTCATCACTCTGCAGCGCATCGGAGTCAAGCAATCGAAGAAAGAAGTCAGACAGAAACCGATCCCAGCAACATGGCACCGGGCTTTAAGAGTTATCCCGCTGCCCAAAAACATGAATTCCTCGAGGGACAAGGGAAGAAGAGAAGCAAGAGCCAGGGCACTGGACACGCAACATAATAGTCAAGAACACGTGTACCACGCAGACGCCGGCACATACCCCTCCGAAGAAAACAAGTGCGTGGTGGCCGTGTACAACGTTAACTGCACGACCACTGCATCAGTACGAGCGAGCAACGTCGACGAGGCAGAAGAGGCGGCGATCGCCCTGGCCCTGAACCTGGCCGCAGCAAAGGGCCACCCTGCCACCATCACATCTGACTCAAGATCGGCCATTATGAACCTGAGCAACGGTAAAGCCGGACCTGCTGCACGGAACCTATTACTGAAGACGACGCCAAAGGAAGAAGCCAGCTACTCGTTGACATGGGTACCCGGCCACTCGGGTCACTCTGGCAACGAGGGGGCTCACTTGCTAGTGGTCCGTGCGCAAAACATCCGGACCAATGGCGGGATGGGCATCCCCACCACCGACGGAGACCACAATTACGGGGCCTCACCACTCACGCGGGGTCCCGTAACATATAATGAGATCCTCAGAAACCTCAGGATTCGGCGCAAGATTATGGGCGAGCCTCACAAGAAGCTCACCCGACTTCAAGAATCTACGTGGCGGCGCCTACAGCTCCGCAACTCCCTGACTCCCCGAATCTTGAGAAGATCATGGCCAGATCTCTTCGAGGGAAATTGTGAAGAATGCGGCTTCGCGGACGGGTCCTGGCAGCATACCTACTGGGAATGCCCAGAGACCCCCCTGCCTACTGTCCTGCGAGATATGCTAGAGGAAGGCGACTTCCCTCTTTGGGAACGGATCTTGGTGGCAGAAGACTACACCATTCAGGTTGCAGTCGTTTCATGGGTGCAAGAAATTGAGTGCAAGCTCAAGTCGAAGCTAAGAATGCGAAGAATCCCACATCCCCCATCCCCCCCTTAAACGAACCCTCGTATCAGATCTTATGATCTGATTTTATGGTTCAATAAAGTTTACTGACTGACTGACTGACTCAGCTGTGCTCTTTAGAATGCACAGTTATGAAACGAAAATATAGATGGCGCTTCGAACAACTCCAGGCGGATTGAAGTGAGTGAAGGGGGGTACCCCCCTCCGCGGGAGTTCCACAACTGAGGTAATCTAGTAACGTTGGTGTCAGTGCGGAAAAATATACCTGGCAAGCTTGCCATTGCACGCGCTGCCCACACGAGCGACACGCGCTTGGCGGCCCAAAGATCCTAGTATGACATCATGACTGGTCGGAAACTTTTCGCGTCTTCTCGCGTTTCGGTACGCCTTCCGGGAAAACGAACAAAATATTCAGATTCACGGGATAAAAATACAATTCATCTCTAGCTCGTTATTTTTTTTTCAAGAAGTGTTTCAGCTTTCCTTTAATGAAGGCCCGTTCACAGCTTTGCGTTTGCTCGGAACTGAGTTCTTATGATCTACGACGAGTGCACACACTATACTCTGTTTCACCTTATGATGTACCGCAGGAAAGGCTACAAGCGCGAGCTCCTTGCTCTATAGGGCACATCTCGGCGCCACTAGGGTGCCTTTATGTGCGCTTTGCTTGGGGTGATGACATCTGGCCATTTTGTTTCGAACGCTTCTTTTTATTTTTTGTTCCGA